>QXTE01000011.1:20468660-20644964 GCA_003942145.1 Platysternon megacephalum | reverse complement strand
GGGGGGGGGGGGGGGGGGGGGGGGGGGGGGGGGGGGGGGGGGGGGGGGGGGGGCGCTTTTGTTTAGTTTTCTGCATGCTCACCTACTTCTAGTATCTAGGGTGGCCACTAGGACAAAGTCAAACAAAAAGTACACAAGTGTCAAAGGCTCTAGAAGGTTTAACTGTCATAATTCCAGCCATGATGCATATATAAGGTTCCACTCTAACATAGGCCAGGTCTACACTGGCAAGCTTACAGCGGCACAACTGTATCGATACTGCTGTGCCGCTGTAAGATCGCTCACGTAACCGCTCTATGGAGACGGGAGAGAGTTCTCCCATCGACATAATTAAACCACCTCCAACAAGCGGCGGCAGTTATGTAGGCAGGAGTGTCTCCTGCCAACATAGCACTGTCCACACCGGCACATCTGTCGGTGTAATTTATGTCGCTCAGAGGGATTTTTTTTCACACCCTTGAGTGACATAAGTTATACTGACAAAAGTGCCAGTGTACACTTAGCCCTAGTAAAACCAGACAGCAAAACCAATATGGAGAAGTGACATTATGCTTTATGGCCTAAGAAGCAAGCATTCCTGTATTCTATTCTACTCTATATAGATTCCTATACCATCCTCATCACCATAATATCTGTGTGTCTTCCAGTAGTTCATTAAGCGATGTGACTAACATGTGCCTCCTCTCCTCTGTGGGTGAACTGTGTGTGTTTAATGTAGTGCTTTGCTTTGGGTTTTTTTTAAGTGTATATGTTGCTATAGAGAACACAGGGTCAAAGAAATGCACCTTGCACTTAGAGCAGAGATGGTGATGGTCCTTAGTTCCTGGAGGAGTTCATTCCACAGTATACGACTGGCCTCCAAGAAGCCTCTTCTGGACAGATATGCTGTATGTGATATTAGGTCTATCTAGGATGGCATTTCATCAATTATTTTCCCTGCTGCTTCTGGTACTGGAATTTTCTTTTACTTTTTATATGTACTGTAGCTTCTATCCCTCAAGAGACACTCCACAGAATCTGTTGCTTAGTAATGGTATCCTTCATGGAAATTAGTTGAACTTCAAAAGCTAAAAACATCTCTTATTAGGCACAGGTTTCAAGGTAATGAATTCCTCTGAGAAAGTTGATTAAGAAAACCAGCCTTCCACAATCAACACCGCTAAGATAGACCTTCAATTGTGCATACAAAGACACTGAAGTTTCCTAGTGCCATTGTCAAGGTGAGCCAATAAATAGAAAGAATCTCAAAAGTAAATAAAGTAGTATAAAGAAATGGCCCTTTAAAGACCATTACTAACCATATAATTCAACTTTAATCAACAATAAATTTAAACAGTGAGAATTAAAAATAATTACAGCTATCTCAGAACAAAAAAACTGCCATACAAAAACAAGCCAGAGGTCTGTCCAGTCCAGTGCCCTGTCTCCTACAATGGCAACATCAAGTATTTCTGAAGACATTATAACTATAGGGCACCTACAGAATGGGGTATTGATCTGTTAATTTTGACTACAATCGGATTTTGCTAAGGGGTGAGGTTGATTAGGGTGTTTAGAAACATTCAAAATTGTACAGTACAATAAAATTGATAGCCGGGCACCTAGATCTATGGACTGATGCCTTTTGGTTTTCAGAATTTGAAATAAATTATAAATGTTTATTCTAAAGACAAAAACAAAACAATGATCCAAAAATTTTACTCATAAAAAAAAAAATCTGCAAAAAGCCTCACACCATTATGGTAACAATTGGGCTCCGAAGTTACTCAGTTGCATTAAAGGCTTCTCTACATAGGGGGAACTCAGGAAAGTTAAGACCCAATTAATGGTGTGAAGTTAAAGAACATTAAACCCCCTATGTGGATGTTCTCAAATCCAGAAGTAAAGTGGCCTTAGTTTAGGCCTGGTTTGCACTTAAAAATTAGGTTGACCTAGCTAAATTGCTCAGGGTTGTGAAAAAATTTCACGCCGAGCACAGTAGTTAGGTTGACCTACCCCAGGTGTAGAGACAGCTAGATCAATGGAAAAACTCTTCTGTCAATTTAGCTACTGCCTCTAAAATAGATGGATTAACTACATTGATGGAAAAATCCCTTCCATTGATGTAAGAAGTATCTACAGTAGCACAGCTGCAGTCCTGTAGCTGTACAGCTGTAGTGTAGACAGGCCCTTAATACCACAGGAAATTCTGGGATTAAGCAAACTAATGCCTGGTCTACACCTAAAATTTAGGTTGATCTTGCTACATCACTCAGGGCTGCAAAAAAAATTATGCCTTGTGTGCCGTATTTAGGTCAACCTAACTCTGGTGTATACACAGCTAGATAAATGGAAGAAGTCTTCCATCATAGAATCATAGGGTTGGAAGGGACCTCAGGAGGTAATCTAGTCCACCCCCCTGCTCAAAGCAGGACCTAATCCCCAACTAAATCATCCCAGCCTGGGCTTTGTCAAGTCTGACCTTAAAAACCTCTAAGGAAGGAGATTCCACCACCTCCCTAGGTAACCCATTCCAGTGCTTCACCACCCTGGTAGTGAAAAAGCTTTTCCTAATATCCAACCTAACCCTCCCCCACTGCAACTTGAGACCATTACTCCTTGTTAGATCATCTAGTACCACTGAGAACAGTCTAGATCCATCCTCTTTGGAACCCCCTTTCAGGTAGCTGAAAGCAGCTATCAAATCCCCCATAAATAATCCCAGTTCCCTCAGCCTCTCCTCATAAGTCATATGCTCCAGCCCCCTAATTATTTTTGTTGCCCTCCGCTGGACTCTTTCCAATTTGTCCACATCCTTCTTTTAGTGTGGGGCCCAAAACTGGACACAGTACTCCAGATGAGGCCTCAACAATGCCGAATAGAGGGGAATGATCACAGCCCTCGATCTGCTGGCAATACTCCTACTTATACAGCCCAATGCCATTAGCCTTCTTGGCAACAAGGGCACACTGTTGACTCATATCCAGCTTCTCTTCCACTGTAACCCCTAGGTCCTTTTCTGCAGAACTGCTGCCTAGCCACTTGGTCCCTACTCTGTAACAGTGCATGGGATTATTCCGTCCTAAGTGCAGGACTCTGCACTTGTCCTTGTTGAACCTCATCAGATTTTTTTTGGCCCAATCCTCTAATTTGTCCAGGTCCCTCTGTATCCTGCTCCTACCCTCCAGCATATCTACCACTCCTCCCAGTTTAGTGTCATCTGCAAACTTGCTGAGGATACAATCCATGCCATTCTCCAGATCATTAATAAAGATATTGAACAAAACCGGCCCTGGGACTGACCCTTGGGTCATTCCGCTTGATACCGGCTGCCGACTAGACATGGAGCCATTGATCAGTGCCCGTTGAGCCCGACGATCTAGCCAGCTTTCTATCCACCTTATAGTCCATTCATCCAGCCCATACCTCTCTAACTTGCTGGCAAGAATACTGTGGGAGACTGTATCAAAAGCTTTGCTAAAGTGAAGGAATAACACGTCCACTGCTTTCCCCTCATCCACTGAGTCAGTTCTCTCATCATAGAAGGCAATTAGGTTAGTCAGGCATGACTTGCCCTTGGTGAATCCATGCTGACTGTTCCTGATCACTTCCCTCTCCTCAAAGTGCTTCAAAATTGATTCCTTGAGGACCTGCTCCATGATTGTTCCAGGGACTGAGGTGAGGCTGACTGGCCTGTAGTTCCCCAGATCCTCCTCCTTCCCGTTTTTAAAGATGGGCACTACATCAGCCTTTTTCCAGTCATCCGGGACCTTCCCGATCACCATGAGTTTTCAAAGATAATGGCCAATGACTCTGCAATCACATCTGCCAATTCCTTTAGCACCCTCAGATGCAGCGCATCCGGCCCCATGGACGAGTGCTCGTCCAGTTTTTCTAAATAGTCCCGAACCACTTTTCTCCACAGAGGGCTGGTCACCTCCTCCCCATGCTGTGCAGCCCAGTGCAGTAGTCTGGGAACTGACCTTGTTCGTGAAGACAGAGGTGAAAAAAGCATTGAGTACATTAGCTTTTTCCACATCCTCTGTCACTAGGTTGCCTCCCTCATTCAGTAAGGGGCCCACATTTTCCTTGACTTTCTTCTTGTTGCTAACATACCTGAAGAGACCCTTCTTGTTATTCTTGACATCCCTTCCTAGCTGCAACTCCAAGTGTGATTTGGCCTTCCTGATTTCACTCCTGCATGCCTGAGCAATATTTTTATAGTCCTCCCTGGTCATTTGTCCAATCTTCCACTTCTTGTAAGCTTCTTTTTTGCGTTTAAGATCAGCAAGGATTTCACTGTTAAGCCAAGCTGGTCGCCTGCCATATTGACTATTCTTTCTACACATCGGGATTGTTTGTTCCTGCAACCTCAATAAGGATTCTTTAAAATACAGCCAGCTCACCTGGACTCCTTTCCCCCTGTTATTCTTCCAGGGGATCCTGCCAATCAGTTCCCTGAGGGAGTCAAAGTCTGCTTTTCTGAAGTCCAGGGTCTGGTCCGCTTTCTTCCTTGTGTCAGGATCCTGAACTTGACCATCTCATGGTCACTGCCTCCCAGGTTCCCATCCACTTTTGCTTCCCCTACTAATTCCTCCCGGTTTGTGAGCAGCAGGTCAAGAAGAGCTCTGCCCCAGTTGGTTCCACCATAATTTTCAATAATTATTGGCAGAGGTGTAGTTCATTTGCTAACTCAAAATTCATATAAAACCACAAGATGCTTATCATCCAATTCACCCCAATTCTTATTTCTACTACTGATGGAAATAATCAAATAGGCAGAAATTGAGTCATAAAGGTCGCTGTCATGTGTGGAAATGAATCATGTTCCACTGTACCACTGCCCGTGGCATATGTTCTATTTATTCCACACCAAGATGATTTTAATTACTCAGCCATAGCTAAAAAGTAGCATATCTACTTTATATGGAAATAAAGTAAGTTATGTATCCTCCTTTAGGCTTTCACTCTTTCCTTCATTAAAAATGCTAACATATGTTTCAGATATATTGGTACCATCTCCATAGCAGTTTTAGCATTACTGCATTTTGTTGTACAATTACTGTAAAGGAAATAATGTTTTGGGTTAAACACAAGTAGCTACAAATATAGGAAAGTTTCTAATGGTGCAGACATCAGTCTTCATTATATGAATTATAAAGGAAGCTTTAAAAGTATTTGAAATGATAAAAGCAGATATTAAAATTATAGGCATTTTGACAGGCCTACATTTGAGTGTGAATATAACAATTTCTTAATGTCAAGGACTTTTTCCACATGGTTGAAGAATGTTCATGTTTATTTTCCTTTTTTGTTTTTGAGTTATTTTCATGGATGTGATATGTACAGAAAATACAACACAATTCTACTTAACAATTTGTTTTTAAAATAATAAATTCAAGGTTTTTCCACATAGGTAAATTACTACTGCTCAAAAGGATTAAACCAGTTCATAATGACAAAGTAGTGGCTCCAGGAAAAACTGACTTCTAAGAAATTCTTCACCATTTTCGCTGCAACAAATTTGTGTTCTGGAGTTCTGCTTTCACATAAAAATAAACCAATAAATCTTTCAAGGAGGGCAACATTGCATGACTTGAGAGTGAAAAATCTCTCACTTTCTTAGAAAGAATATTAAAATCTGGCAGTGTTTAAGCATAAAACCAAATAAAAGAAATTATAAAAGTATCAGGCATAAAAGTGAAAATCAACAGAGGAAGAAAAGAGACAAAGCATTTTCCTCTCTATATACCTAAATACCTTTACATAAGTAGCAAAAACTATCCAAGAATATGCAACATCCCTTAAGAGTATAAAAAAATCATTTTAGCAACAGATTTGTACACATGAAAGTTGTGACAGCTTCATGCTTTGACTGAACAACACTGAGATAACTGCAAAGTAATAAAAAATACATTCATTTTCAATACCAAAGAATCTTCAAAATATAATAGAAGGGAACACAGTTCAGTAATGAGTAAAAAAAAATATCATTTTTGGAGAGGAAGAATAATATTGTAATCTCCTAGAATTAAAAAGGATCCAATTTATTTAAGATTTTAAACCCCCCTCCCCAGCTAAAATTTCTCTTACACAATTGCCCTAAGCCAGCGAGAGTAAGCAGTTTATCAATCTTTATCTTGATCCTAAGAATTCAACTGAAATTAACAAGGCACTGCTCTTTAACAGCCAACTGAACACAATAAGCCAACTGGTTCTGTAAATAACACATTGGGGTAAACTGGTCTGATTTATATGCTGAGCAAGTCACCTTTACTTTATTGTACTCCCTCTTGGTTAGCTGGTTTGTTTTTTCTGCTAACCTCCCAATCCCCAAAACCTATTCAATGTGTATGTTTCACCCCCACTTTAAGACACCTCTGAATTTGGCCCAATGCAGAGTTGACATTAACAGTTCAAGCATTGAGAAGAGAACATGCTCCAATGTGGGCTTAAACATTGCATTACCAAGACAAATCAAATTTTTGACAGATGCAATTTCTACTTCACAGTTTGCACAGATCAGAGATTATGAAATCCCCAAAAGGTCATATTCCCCCTTCAAGGAATCATTTAACCAACCTCACTGGATTACTCATCCTCTTTCCTACTTGAATTATTATATTTTATTACATCCATTCAAACCAGTTTTGTTCCTCTGGAAGACAGAGCAAAAATATCTGTTCCTGCCAGTGGTAGAGTGTGTGTACTCCCATTATATGACATTAGTTAAAGCACAATTTTTCTGTTTTCAGAGAGAAAAGGGGTGGATAGCTCTGAAATACAAAATCTATACCAAGCCCAGCCATAAACTGGAGCCACAGATGCAAAATTAATTAAAAATAAGAGTTGTACTCTAAGAGGAACACAAAAAAAGAAGTTGTTTTGCTCTAAAACTCCATTGCTGCCTGTCATCTGATCAGAGGATAATTGTTTCAATTATGCCACCAGAAGAATTAAATGTGGATGTAAGAGCTGACTTCAAGGGGCCTCTTCATTTTAACAACACCTTAGCCCTGGTGCCTCGGCTTGAAAGCCCACAGCCTTGTCAAATCTGCATTGAGTGGCAGTGCATTTACATGTTCAAAGCAAAATACTCTTTAAAAATGAAATAAAAATCAAGGCAAAATTCCTCCTTTAATATGTTCAAAATACAAATACCCTTTTATCAATATTTTTAGGTGAGAGGAGTAGAGATTACTTTGAGAGTGGTTTTAGCCCTTCACTAAATAGCTTCATAAAATCTAATCCAGACATGCTCTCCAGACAGTGAGTGGTCCCTATGCATTCACACAGAACAAGAAGCTTCTTTGCGCACACACACGCAAGCCTTATGCAGCATGCACGCACACACACACTTTATGCAGCTCAGAAGGGGACACTCGGAAGAACTGATACCATACTCTGGAGAGCACAGGAACTGCTTACTCCTGGAGAGCAGAATGCTGAAAAAGGGGGTAGGAAGGAAGCAGGGCGATGACTCTATCCCCTACTTGGAGCAGGGCTGGTGCAATCTGCTCCTTCAATTTGTAGCCAATGGGATTCTGTGTGGAGGGAGCAGGCTGCACTCCTCCCATGCACAAATACAGCCCAGAAGAGACTTTACTTTCCAAAAGTGCAATCTCCCCTGTGGTAGTGTCCCTCTCCACCCTGATGCCCAATTCAGGGCTGTCACTTAAATGCCACAAATGTTCCCTGTTTATCTGATTCACCTGTCATTTAACAAGTTTATGTAGTTGATAAAAATACATACCTGGATTATGATCACTGAGTGAAATCCACTGACATTTTTCCTGTTCTCAAATAAGAATGGATGTTTTCAAGGCAGTTATCAAGAAAGGCAAAGTCAGTACCTGATGTGAATCCAAGAGATGGTTTGGCATTCCAGTGAAAGAAGCTTCCACTAAACAAGCTGATTTGTAATACATAGAAAACTAGTGGGACAGTAGACATGTGAGTGGGAGATGGCAAAGAAAAACAACATAAAGAAATACAAGACAGAGGTAGGGAATTTAACTTATTTGATCCCACTCAAGCCCCATTGCCCAACTCTCCATTATAAATTCTGAACTAGCTTCCCAACCTTTCCCCATTTGTTAAACCATCTCCCCAACTTCTTAAAATTACAAATCAGATTACTTCACCGAAAGATTATCTCAATTTTTTGTCGTGGTTATAAATTGTAGGGCTGTGGCCAGTCTTCAGATTGGGCTGGGCAAACTACAGCCCACGGGCCGGATCTGGCCCATCAGGGCTTTGGACCTGGCCCACAGGATTGCCAGTCCCGTGGCACTGTGGGCCCCAAGCTGCTGCTGGAAGCGGCCGGGATCACGTCCCTGCAGCCACTGGAGGAAGGAGGGAGCAGAGGGCTCCGCGCGCTGCCATCGCCTGCGGGTACCTCTCCCGTAGCTCCCATTGGCCAGGAACGGGGAACCGCGGCCAATGGGAGCTTCAGGGGATGTACCCACAGATGAGGGCAGCGCATGGAGCCCTCTGCGCCCCCTCCCCCAGGGGCTTCAGGGACGTGGTGCCGGCCGCTTCTGGGAGCGGCGCAGGGCCAGGACAGGCAGGGAGCCTGCCCTGGCCCTGCTGCGTGCCACTGCCACGCCGGAGCTGCTTCAGCTGGAGCCCGCACCCCGAACCCCTCTTGCACCCCGCACCCAACCCCTGCCCCGAGCCCCCTGCCTGCACCCCAACCCCCACCGCACCCTGAACCCCTCCTGCACCCCGCACCCCAACCCCTGCCCTGAGCCTCCTCCTGCACCCTGCACTCCCTCCCACACCCCAACCCCTGGCCCAGCCCTACATTCATGGCCCTGCATGCAATTTCCCCACCCAGATGTGGCCCTTGGGCCAAAAAGTTTGCCCACCCCTGCTTTAGATGAGTGTGTTTATTATTGCCCCAGTCCAAAACATGGTTCATGTGCTTTTTTTTTTTTTTTTTTTTGGACCCAGAAACACCTATTCCAATTCTCCTTTGGCCTTAGACTCTCCCAGGCCTTGATCCTGCCCATTTAGAATGCCTGGGTGCAGCATTCCACTCACACAGACTCCCACTGACTTCCTTAGGGCTCTAGGATCACAGCCATAATTTATAACTTTGACTTTTGGACATAGCAATAGATTTCGGAGTTTCATAACCACTAAAATATTAAATATTAAAATGTGTGCAATGATCAACAAAATATCAATTTTTGCCTGGGCCCATTTTTCCAGAACTTGTGTTAGCCTTACATTTTGGGCATGATATTTTATCTTTTCATTCTGCCTCCATTTCCTCATTCACCAGGATTAAGGAGTTAATATCCTATTAGGTTAATTTTCAGAAACAATATCTAGCAAATCAGTAACTGTAGTTTTAGATACACCAATGTAAATCTGCCCTCTAGAAGCTAAACATATCTTTCATTAAACTACCACCATAATGTGTAAAAACCTTCTCTACGGGCATCACAAACATTCTGAAAAACAGATTCTGTAGCAAGTTTTGTAAAGTGCACAAAATAGTAATGGAAATATTTTTAAAAAGGTTCTAATATCATCATCAAAACTCTTGAAATTTTGTTAAAATTAAATAGAAGTTACCTAAATGTGACTTTTTGGCTCTAACGTCTTGGCAGAAAGCAGCAACATTTTCAGAAAAATTACATCAACTAAATATACTGTACCATAGCAGCATAAAAAACCCTACAATTAGATGCAATTGCAGGCTTAATAAGCAGAAAATTGACAAAATATTAGAAATGTAATTAAAAAAAAGTCTGGGTTTCCACTGAATCCTGGGAGGTAATATTTGTAATTTTGTTTATATTGTTTCTAACAGTAAACCCAGTTCTAATCAATCACGTTCTTCCTTAAAATTGAACAAGATATTGGAAAACATATTCAAGTTATAAGATATGGCAGTTGAAGGAGCCATATTAAAATAAAACAATACATAAAAACAAATAATCCCAGAAAATAATCGTCATGTCAAATAGCTGCAATTTTACACGACCGACCGGTGCTCCCCACACACATAGATGGCACTTGGCCGAATGCGTCTTCTTGTGTGACCAGGAAACTGTGGCAAAAACTTGAAGTACTTGGGCATTAAATCTAAGCATGCATCATGAAATTTCTTAATCCTCCAGTAGTAAATCAACGGGTTCAGTGCAGACTTGAGGTAGCAGAGCCAAAGGAGCCAAGTGCTTATCTCAAAAAAGTTGTGCTTGTGGTAAAAGTGACTGTTGAATGTGGCAATAAGGCTGTAGGTGGTGAAGGGCGCCCAACAGACTATGAAAACAATGAACAAAATCAATATGGTTGTGAAGGCACGAGTTTTAAAGCTCATATCAATGTTCATTTGAAAAGGTCTCTGAAGGCTCATGAGACCAAGCTTGCTGGCCTGGCTGAGGCATATGCTGTCGGGATGGCTGTGGATACGAACTGCATTGTGGCGTACGGTATTGAGTATGCCCATAAAAGAGTATAGCATCACCATGAATGGAATAAAAAAAGAAATTAGTACAACTAGTATTACATACGCCTGGTAGCCAGGACTAGTGGTGTAGCCAAAAACACACTGAGGTGCTCTAGAAGGTATCTGCAGGTTTGGGTTCCCCACAGATAATGGAAAAGCCACAACAAAGGATGCAGCCCATGAAACAGCAATGAGAATCTTTGCACGGTAAGGATTCAGCTTATCTTGCCTCTGAACTATAATAAGGAATCTATCAATGCTAATAATGAGTAGGATGGCCACTCCCTCTATGACAAACAGCCAGAAAAACATGGCAGAGACTCTGCAGAAGATATCTCCAAAAATCCATCGCGTGGTAATGATGGTTATCAGAGCAAAAGGCATGTTCAGCACTGCAAGCAACATGTCTGCAAAAGCCAGGCTTGCTAAGAGAATGTTAATTGCAGATCGCATGGCAGCTTTCTGGTAGACCATGAGGCAGACAACAAAGTTTCCAAGAAAAGAAACCAACAGTATAAATATCATAGCAGCAGAAAGAACGATCTGGAGTGGCAGACTCAAGCTCTTGAAAACTTCTTGTGTTGGCAGGATAGCTGTAGGGTTCACTAGTAAAGTACTTATCTCAGTGGTGACCATGGCCCCTGAATTGTGATTCAATGGCTGTGTTGTGCCACTACGAAGCAAAAATTGGGGAGTGGTAAAATTCATATAGGCATTTTCATAGACAATAAAAGTAGCATTCAATGTCCTAGAGTGAGCAGATGTCAACATTGCAGAGAAAACCATTGCTTCGGGAGGAATGATGCAGAACCACGGTCCTCAAGGCATTTCAGCTTGTAAGGGTAGTATCATGTTCCTTGGCCATGGACCAAATCAGGATTACACAACTGAAAACAGCAGAGCTCCAACTTTCATGCCAATATTTATGCCTGAAAAAACAAAAACAAACAAACATAGGAATGAAACTTAAAATGAACAGGAAAAATTTGGTTCTTAGACATCACTAAAGGACAAATAATGTAATAAGTTTGAGAACCCCTGTCTTCTGATATTAACTGTCTGATAATTCTGTAATTGTTCTCCTCCTTCACACACACACACCAACCAGTCCTGGACTATTCATTTAAACATTCTGAATGTGCTTTGGAATCTGAGTGAGTCCGAGACTGCTAAGATTTCAAGCCTGAAGGGAGATGGAGCACCATACCCATAAATAGTCTTTGGCTTAGTTTTATTTGGCATTGGTTTTAGGTACACTTTGAAGTCACAGTATAATGAGGAAGCATAAGTAAGAGACTATCCTACCTGCTCTAAAACACATAGGGTCAAAAATGCAATCCCTTCCCACAGCTGGAGTTTATTAACAAAGAAATGAACAATAATAAAAACAAACCATGAACAAGAAGTCCAAACTTTTATCCAGGCTTCCCTTAAGGTTCCTAGCTGTCTAGGACCTCTCAGCCCTCAAGCCTGCTTCCTCCACTTCAAATGCCCCCAGCAAGAGTGGCCTCCCTCCAGGCTCCATATTGCTGGCAGGTGTTGCAGGGCAAGGCGACTTTCAGCTTCTGTTTCCTCAACCAGACCTTTAACTTCTTCCTAGTCTGGTCCTGTATGGTGTTTGTTCACTCCTTCACAGGAAGGTACAGTATTGCTATAAACATAACTACACTGTTGATTCATGAGTTTAATTATTTTCCCTTACTGCTTGAAGGAGGAGGATTAATGTTTTATGTTTCCTTCCTACCTTTTACATTTCAGAGCCCTGCTGGTAGCTCAGGGAAAGCAGACTGTCCTAAACTACGTAGTGAGATTCTTGTAAAAATGCCAGATAAACTAATTACCTTGTTCTAGATTTCTTCTTCTCCTTATTCCTCGCCCTTCATTTTTATTTTATATTAACTCCTCTGCAACAAGCACTAATGTTAATAATAAACTAAAGCACAAACAGTAGACCCACAGTGAGAAATTGCCCAGAACTTATTGAGAGAAAAAGCCAATTTAGAAATCTTTCCTTTAATAGTCTTCTCCATCAAAAATGTTAGAATTCTGTGTGTAATCAACACCTAATAGGAATTTATCCCACTCTTTTCTGGTTCAGATGAACAATAACTTTGACAGTATGAGTAGCAAAATCCTGTTTAGGAGACCCACAAAGGCCTATTACTCAATGAACACTGTAAGCAGTGAAGAGAGAAAGTAGCATCGGTGTTCCGTAAGGAGTGATTTGAAAGGGAGCATAAAAACAACAAATAATTCATGATTTAGAATGGTGGATAACTGAAAATAAGGTCCTACGGGTAATGTCTGGTAGGCCTGTGTGGAGAGTGGGAACAGAAAGCCAGGGTGGATAACTAGGAAGGGAAGGAACCTAAGACTCAGTATTCATTATGAGCAGCAAATGGAGGAAATCCTGGAGATGTTCTGATAGGAAGTGAGGTTTTGTGCACTATTTAATCCATTCTGAAAGGCTGTGTTGGGGGACCTCTGAACCCTCTAGGTACTGGATCAGTGCAATTGGAGACAGAGGACCAATGTTACCTGGAGGGATTGCTATTCATTGATGATGGGACATCAGAAAAACAGGCAACACGGAAGTTAGGCTGGGAGCAATTCAGCCACATGGACAGAGCAATGCACAGGGCTTAAAGCAGCTCCATTTGTTCAATTTAATCTGCACTCAGCTTCACTCCTTGCAAATGAAACAGGTATAGAGGACAGGGTCTCCTCACTGATTACAAATAACTTAGCACTGTGGATGAGCTGCTAGGTCCATGAGTAAAACAGCCATATAGGTGCACGGAATGGCTGTAGATGCTTTTCCAGCCCATTGGGATAGAGTAGAGAGCAAGGAAGGGCTGATCTTCAGCCCTCTGCCCAGTCTGTGAGTTGAGGGAGTGGGTAGGATTCCCTTCATCCAACCCCACAGAGTTCCTCCCACAAAACCTGAGCAATCAGGCTTTTTGCACAGCGAGCAAGTTGCAACAAAAAGATGTTTCAGTTGTTCTCTCCTCCCACCATCAAGCACACAATCTTTTCTATGACCCATCCTGTGTTTCCCTCCTCCAAAAAAAATTTGGAAATAGAAACAGAGGTTGAAAAGAAATCAGAAAGGAGGTAAGAGGAGTTCACAGTGGTTTTGTTTCACTCTTCAGTTACTAGCTGCGAAGGCCAAATCCTACAGTTTGAAACTGAGACAGATGCATTGGATAGCAGTTATTGAACTGAGCATAAATGAGCCCATAGATTGAAGATAATCTAAATTGGCAAATTTGCTTCTGATCAAAGTGGACAAGTACGACGCTGATACATTTTTGTCACTGTATTCTCATTTTTGGAACATGCACTCTCATTGATTCTTTTCAAATGCAGAAAAGCTACAGTGCAAATTACTTTTTCCTTTTCAATGCAGAAAATTACTGGGTACGCACATTTCCTCTGAAGCAAATTTCTCACTCAAATGCAACTTTCTTTATATGGAGCATAATAGACATAATTGTTTCTGATGCAGTGTAAACTCGCAGCTAAATATCTCACAAATTTCATTCATCAAATATAATTATTGCTAGAACTCTGTTTGAATTTAGCAGATTTTTAAGCCAAGGGCAAAAATCTGTTTAGAATTTGGAAAGGATACCCAACTGTCAAAGATTATGTCTCATGTAGAAAGCCAATAACCATCAAAACCAGAACCTCCCATATAGCCAAATGGTGGAGGGTTTTCTTTATACTTGTAAATACAGTATTACAGCAACAGTTGTGTTCGAGGCAGAGTAGGCTAGTCTACATTTGGCTGTTGCTCAAGTTTGCCATTAAATTTAAAGTTTTCCTTTTTAATTTTACCTGTTTCTGTGCCAAATTCTAGCCACCTACCAGTGATTTTCTTCAAAAGCTTAAAGTTGACAGGTGATTTAAACACATAGAAAGGAAGAACTTTAACATGCCCTTTTACATGGTCCCACTTGGGTTTGGTTTTGCTTTGTTTTTACAATTATCATGAATGGTTTATTTTAATTCACATTTGGTTGGGTTAAAGATGACCTGTAATGTTAAGTTAATTTTTTTTACCATGTTTATTATTACATAAATCTATGTGCTGACTTCCCTAAATAACCAGGGTAACAAATACATTTAGCACAAACAGGGATATAGGTAGGTAGTACAGATTAGGGAAACATTTTTTAAATACAAAATGTTATAAATAACATAACTAACTTTGTATCCTTTCTTTGACCCCATACCTGTGTAAGGGGGACCTGGCAGATTTCTCTCACTACATAGGAGGGAAAGGATTTCTTCAACGCCTTAACATTCAATTCCCTGCTTCAGATAGAGCCAGAAGTGGGGCATAGAACCAATGGGAATGGGCAATTTACTTGTTAACCTACCTGATTTTCCACTGGTGAGACAATTGAATTAGCTAGTTTCCAATCATGCAGACTTGCGTGTCCAGTATCACCAGCAGAACCATTCATTCATCTCTTTTTCAAACACCAAGATTGGGTAGGGCCAAGGCTTGAACAAATTCCATCCACATCTGTTTTGAGTCACCATTTCCATTTGAGCCTGTTGGGGTGTTACCTGGTTGGTCTTATATACCATGTTATACCACTGTCTCCTTGGATATCCACAGCCTCTCTCTCCATGCACTCTTCCATAGTGAACAATTTTAAGCAGTCAGTATGGGGGCAACATAGCCAAACCATTGTAGTTTGCATCTTTTGATGACTCTAGTCATGCACTACACTTTCAGTCCTTTATGGATGTCATCATTTCTTAATCTACCTTGCCATGTCATACCTAGGATATGGCAAGGGCACCTTATTTCCAATGTTTGCAGCTTTTGCTCCAGACACATTGTCAATACTCATGTTTCACAACCATAATGAAATGTGGGTACAATGAGTGTTGTATATAATCTGGTTTTAGTTGTTACGGATTTTACATTCCAAACATTTTTATTCAGTTACATGAATGGTCTCCTGGCAGTAGCTATCCGCTTGTCAATGTCATCTTCATGGTAGTTGTCATATGTTATAATGGAATCCAAGTAGCAGAATCTGTCTACTTGTGCGAAGTCTACACCATTAAGGACTAATTTAGTCAGTTTCTTGATTTCTGATTTCACTAATTTCACATTAGTTTGGTCTTTTGTTCATTCATTTTTAATCCCCATTCTCTGGCTGGTGTATACAGGTTAATTTGAAGCTGAAAGCCACTAATTTTTGTTGCTATGCTTGGGATTGCAGTAATGCTAGGCCNCTCTGGCTGGTGTATACAGGTTAATTTGAAGCTGAAAGCCACTAATTTTTGTTGCTATGCTCGGGATTGCAGTAATGCTAGGCCGTGATTGTTGCACATGATGCAAGAAGGGGCCTTAACATAATTGTATGTTGCTTTGCAGTGCTATTTTTGCTTTCACTTAATAGAATAAATATTGCTTTCAAACACACACAATTCTTTTATTAAAAAACAACAACCGGAGGAGAGAGTCAAACGAAAAAATTCATCAGCAGGGAGTGGGAGGGGGCATGGGGGAAGGGAAGTTCTCAAGAGGAGGAGGGGTCCCAGGACAGCTACAGATTTGTCTGTGTCCAGGGATCATACCCAACCTTCTCCTTTGGAGTACTATGCACCCAGTGCTGTACTTCAGCAGGCCAAGCTGCTGAGGGATGGGTGTTGAGTGCAGTGGGAGTCCACACTACTGGACTGTGAGGAGGGAGGAGTGGAATGCTGTGGGTAGAGAGTAGAGCCAGGAGGTTGATAACAGTGTGTTGGTGGTGTGTGGAGGGCGCATGGGAAAGAGTTTTGCGACAGTGGCTGCAGGGGAGGGTGGGCACAGAGCTGCTTGGTTTGAAGAGCTAGTATCGCCTGGAGTGTGTCCACTTGGCGCTCTATAACTGTTAGGAGCTGCTCCGTGGCTTCTTTCTGGTGGCCGCATTCTCCTTTCGGTCATTCTCCTTGCTGTCCCGCCACTCCTTCAATTCCTGGGAGACAAGCCTGCTTCCTGCAACCCTCCTGCAACCGCCAACAACTCGCTTCATCTATTCCCAAAATCAGATCCACTTACCAGGGGCCTCCTCTCCTGTTTGTAGTTCGCCAAGCTCCAACTGCTGTGACTGGCTAGGCTCCTCTAGGGTAGAAAAGAGCTCCTGATTGCATGCATCTATGGCCTCCGAGTCATCCTCTGCCTTTGAGTCCCCCCCACACTTTATCCAAGATTGCTTCCTCCTGGCTCGGTCCACTCTCGACTGGCACGTGAACCAATGAAGTATCCATAGTGGTCTTCGCAGTGGAGGTGGGGTCGCCAACGAGTATCGCGTCCAGCTCTTTGTAGAACCAGCAGCTCGTGGGCGCTGCACCGGAGCGGCGGTTTGCCTCCCGCACCTTGTGGTAGGCGTTCCACAGCTCCTTCACTTTTCCCCTACACTGCAATGTGTCCCGGTCACGGCCGCTTTCGATCAAGCATCGTGAAATTTGTCCGTAGGTATCATAATTCCTACGGCTGGAGTGCAGCTGGGACTGCACAGCCTCCTCTGCCCAAATGCCGATGAGGTCCAGCAGCTCGGCATTGCTCCAAGCGGGGAATCGCCTGGTGCGTGGAGCAGACATTGCCACCTGGAAAGATGCACTGAGACCACTGCACGTATCACTGAGCAAACAGGAAGGGGACTTTCAAATTTGCAAAGGAATGTACGGGGTGGGGCTGACAGTTGGTCACCTAGGGGCAGGGCAGTAGAGTTCAAACCGATGACCAGAGAGGTGAGAACAGGTATTGTGGGACACCTCCTGGAGACCAATTGCAGCACTGTTATCACCACGGTGTCTACATTGGCACCACAGCACTGTATCCCCTGCGCAAAAAGCTCTACACCTCTCGTCGGGGTGGCTTTTTTATAGCGCTGCAACTGCGTAGTTTCTGCGCACTAAATGTCTTGGCAGTGTGTTCACTTTGGGAGTTACAGCGCTTAAAGCTGCTTTAGTGCGCAGAAGCTTGCCAGCGTAGACGGGGCCTAAGGGAGCTGAACAAGATGTTTTCTAAGGCCAAGTCTATACTACAGAGGCACAGTTAGGGTGCTCTAGCTATGCTGTCATAGTTTAGATCCTTACTAAAGTGATGGAAGGGAATTTTCCATTGTTGTAGAAACTCCACCATCCTGAATGATGGTAGAAAGAGCAATAGAAGCATTTTTCCATCAACATAGCTATGTCTACACTGGGGCATAGGATGGCAAAGATATAGCACTATGGCGTGTGGATTTTTCACACCCCTCAGCATTGTAGCTACATCAACCTTTTAAGTGTAGATCAGGCCTAATTGTAGAGCAAAAAATATTGGATTTAGTATGCATCCCTGTTTGACTTCAGTTTTCACTTTAAACCACTATGTCAGCTCACCGCTGACTTGTATTGCATATCAAGCTATGCTATATAGAATCTGCAATATTTGAATCAACTTGCTTCTAAAATCGTGCCATAATCAGGTCTCTGAAAATAATCAGGTCTCTGAAAAACAACCAGGCACTTGGTCCAGATGGTATCCACCTGAAGTGTTAAAACATGGCAGAACAGGCTTAGTCATGCTCCTTTGCAAACGATTTAACCTCATTTGGATGAAGGGTGAAGTCCCTGAAGGCTGGCAATGCTCAATCACTGTATCACTCTTTTAAACAGGTGACCCAACATATTTTAACAGCTACAGAGAAATATGTCTAATAAGCATTCCTAGCAAGGTATTCTGTAGAGTGATTCTCAACCAAATGCAAAAAAGAGCACAGGAAATCCCTTCTGAGTCACTAGCTGGTTTTACGCCTGAACCTGGACTGTAGATAAGATATTTGTTTTTTATCAAATCTTGGAGAGACGCAGAGTTCAATGAACCTCTGTTTTGCACATTCATTGACTTTAAGAAAGCATTTGACTTTGTAAACAGAGAGGATCTATGGAAAGCACTCAAGTGGTATGATTTTAGCAGAACTATTCATAAAAAGAGTTTATTTAAAATTGAAGTATTTTTCTCTTTTCCTCTTAAAACTAGCACTATATATTTTAAAAGTGAAAAGTACTAAAGCAACCACCACCAATCTGGATTGAGCAATTAGTGACACTTAATTACCCTCTTAAGGAGAATGCCTTCTGCCCTTAATTCAGCTGATGGCTAATGGCCAAAAAATGCCCAACATGAAAGTCATATTACAAACCGTGAACAGATATAAAAAGAAAAGAAAAATAGCATTTACTTAGTTCTTCAGAAAGAGCATGGTCTAGTCTTTAGAACACAAGAAAGGGCACCAGCATTCTGGGTTAACTGCCGGTGCTGCCACTGACTTGCTGTGCCCCAGTTTCCTCACTAGTAAAACAGTTATTATTCACCTGCTTCACGGAAATGTTGTGAGGACTAGTTAAACAGGGGTAGGCAACCTATGGCACGGGTGCCGAAGGCGGCACGCGAGCTCATTTTCAGTGGCACTCACACTGCCTGGGTCCTGGCCACCGGTCCAGGGGGCTCTGCATTTTAATTTAATTTTAAATGAAGCTTCTTAAACATTTTAAAAACCTTATTTACTTGACATACAACAATAGTTTAGTTATATATTATAGACTTATAGAAAGAGACCTTCTAAAAACGTTAAAATGTATTACTGGCACGCGAAACCTTAAATTAGAGTGACTAAATGAAGACTCGGCACACCACTTCTGAAAGGTTGCCGACCCCTGAGTTAGCATTTGGGACACTCTTCAATATCATCAAATGAAAAGCACTAAAGAAGTGCAAAGTATTGCTGAAAACTTGCACTGCCAATGATGTTCCATGGTCTTTGCCTAATTGTTAGATTAACCAATA
Organism: Platysternon megacephalum; assembly: GCA_003942145.1. Classification (NCBI taxonomy): domain Eukaryota; kingdom Metazoa; phylum Chordata; order Testudines; family Platysternidae; genus Platysternon; species Platysternon megacephalum. The sequence goes on along the minus strand of QXTE01000011.1, from coordinate 20,625,681 downwards.
GGAAGACCCATTTTTAACTTCACAACTTCATTCTCAAATTTCCATTGGATTTGTATCCAAATTGGATATTTAAGTTTAGCGTCCATTTACACCTGCAATAACACTCTTTCCTGACACAAAAATCCAAAACATACCAATCCAGGCAGGATCCCTTGAACAGAATAAGGAATAGTCTGAATAAGTCATCTTTCGGTGCTCTTTGTGAGGTTGCATGCACTGATGTTCAGCAGAATCTTCCCTTTTCGAGCAGCCTGTTAAAAAATAAGTAAGTCAATACTACTGACACAGATATGACAAACACAGGCCTCTCTTGAGGCAACTGTATTTATCGTTATGAATGTTATCTGAATGTTTGAGCCAGTCTTGAAAGTATGAAAACTTCAAAGACCAGTATGTTGAGATGTGCCAGATGATACAGACCCGTAGAATATTCATAGCCTTTTGTATCAATACATGTTATATGTATTGTGTATTCCTGGTCACTGGGGGAATCTGGAATCACTAGAGGGTGATTAATACAAAATTCCAAGGCTGATTATGCAGCCTTTGAAGTCTTACCTCCCAGGGGAAGGGGCACTGACTGCACTGACTGGTTTTACCTATTTTCAGGAGGCTGGGAGACAACAGTTTTGGGGATATAAAGGCTTGGATTAAACAGACTCAGTGGTCTGCTTTCTGATCCCACAAATGGACATGACCTTTCCTCCAAGGTAGCACCCTACCCTGCTGAAGGTTTAGAAGGACTGGAACCTGCCAGAGTCCACACAGGACTGATGGGCGACTCCTGGTACAATTAGTATGCATTGAGACCTTTTAGTTGTTTCATATGTTTTCTCTGTATGTTTTTGTCCTTAAGTAAATGTACTCTGCTACGAAAGAGCTGGATAGTCACTTATAACCACTGTCATTGTCCTTGAAGAGAAAGCAAAGTCCAGAGGCTGGACGTTAGTCAGACCTGCTTGGGGAGAACCCGAGTCCCTGCCCAGAGAGGGGACAGCTAGAGACCTGAGAGAGCATTCCTGGAGCCGGCCCCGGAGGTTGTCAAAGAGGCAGTTATTCTGACACTGTAACAACTAAGTCCAAACATAAGGCAGAACATGGGCAGAAAGGCCGGAGTTTTCCCTCCAGTAAAACTGAAAAGATACTTTTTGCTGTATGGGGTTAATATTCTGTTAAGTAGAACTTAGGCCCCAATTCTGCAAGGTACTTAAGCATACACCTAACTTTGAAGTCAACTGGACTACTCACGTGCTTAAAGTTAGGAACATGCTTAGAAACCTAACTGTGTTAAGGGCCTGATCCAAAGCCCTCTGAAAACAATGGAAAGAAACAGCATTTAAACACACAGGCTGCTGTGGAATTTCATAAGGAGGCTGAATGAAGTTCGCAGAAAGTAACAGACTTCAACCCAACCATATTAGAGGAGTGAAAATGATTGGACAGCTACAATAATAGAAATGGACCATCTAGTCATCACCACCACCCAGTCAACAGGATATTGCTCTACTTTAACAAATATCTAATGTGATGTCTGTCAAACAGGCTAGGAGGCCTGAGAATTACTTTTTCATATGGCTCTGGTGAATTCACACCATCCATTTTCAAATGAGCACTTTGGCAGACTCTTCTACTTATTCTCAAAGGGAAATGAGAGAGTATCAGCGAGCCTTGAAAGCTGAAACATCTTAATGCTTTTTGGCAGCTCCCAATGATCTCCATTATTTACAAATATTTTGTATACATAAAAATCAAAGCACAAGGTAAATGTAGTGGGAGTCAAAATTGCATTCCTCTGGAATGTTTATGGACACTTGTCTCTCTTTCTGGTTGTTAAAAGGCTGGAAAGGCTTTGACCTGTTTCACAATCACTCTATCACAGTTTTCCCAAATGGTCAGAAGTCAGTATTAATGGATGTTATTTTGCAATCAGCTCAAAATTAACAATTTGTTTATTCCAATAAATAGGATAAGAGGGAATGTATAAAAAACACAGATAAAATGCAGTGCTAAGATTATGATAGGCATTCATCACTAAATCTGCTCCCCGTTTAACAAGATCAGCATCATAAACTCACTAAAGCATCAGCTAAGGGAACTAAAGCATCATCTAAGGTTTGCCAGCAGGCAGAAAATAGTGCCAAGAACTTGGAAGGATTAAATTCAAATTTAACTTGTCAGATCTTCCCACAAGGTAAGCATATTCTCTGAAATAATTTTGTATTTCTTCTCATTACTTGCATGCTAAGAGAAGATGCCATCAGTAAGAGCTGGTAGTGTTTTTAAACCCAGTTAAAAAAGTAATCTAAAATATCTGTGACATCTAGGAATAACTTTAACCTCAAGCTGCCAAGCAGGTGGATAAAAATAAAGCATTTTTTAAAGAAATGAAAGTGAACCAGAACAGTTTGTACTGTGTCCAATTGGTATTCCCCATTATATGTATTGAGAAACTCTCTCAAATCAGTAGAATCCATCAACATGAAAAAAAAATTGTCCTGATCCAGCAATGAGTTCTGTATGGATGGAACCCCATGCATACATGGAGCTGAGTCAATGGGGTTCTGTGCAGGCACACTTGTCTGCCCACACAAAGCAGCTTGCCTAACTTCGGCCAATGTATATTAATGAAGGCACTCATCAAAGAAATTATAATACCCAAATTATTTTGATTTCAAGGTCAAAACCAATACCTTGCTGCACCACAAATGAGTATTGCTTTGTGAGATACATCACTTCACTTCTCCTTGCTCTTCAGGATAGGGACTGTCCCTTAGGATATGTCTGCACTTAAAATGCTACTGATAGCACTTCACTGTAGACACTCAATGCAGCGATGGGAGGGGTTCTCCCATCATTGTAATTAATCCACCTCCCAAGAGGCAGTAGCTAGGTTGACAGAAGACCATCTCCGCCGACTTGCACTGTCTACACCAGGGCTAGGTCGGCATAGCTACGTGTCTCAGAGGTGTGGATTTTTCATAGCTTTGCTGATGTAAGTTCCCAGTGCAGACCAGTCCTTAGTANGGGGGGGAGGGATAGCTCAGTGGTTTGAGCATTGGCCTGCTAAACCCAGGGTTGTGAGTTCAATCCTTGAGGGGGCCACTTAGGGATCTGGGGCAAAAATTGGTCCTGCTAGTGAAGGCAGGGGGCTGGACTCGATGACCTTTCAAGGTCCCTTCCAGTTCTAGGAGATTGGTGTATCTCCAATTATTAAATTAAATTAAATATACCTGTTCTGCTGCCAGGGAAGAGGGTGGATTTGCTCCTTAGTCATTAATGGTTTAACAAAATGATAGCAGCTATCTATGAATGGAACTTAAAGCGCACACACAGTTTGTCATTTTTATGAGGTAACAAATCATTATTGAAATGTCTTTACTTCCATTACTGACAGAGCTAGGCAAAATATGCACACATTTCATTATTGCTTTCATAGATACTTGCCTGACTGTGAAAGAGTAAGAATTTGTGATTTGGGGGGGGGGGGGGGGGGGGGGGGGGGGGACATTGGGGTGGAAATGGGGTATTAGAATGAGGGGGAAAAAGGTGACAATTTTGTATTCTTTACAAATTGGGGGCTAGGTATGTTGCTCACATGGTATCTAGTTAGGGTGACAAGACAGCAAATGTGAAAAATCGGGACGGGGTTGGGGGTAATAGGAGCCTATATAAGAAAAAGACCCAAAAATCAGGACTGTCCCTATAGAATCGGGACATCTGATCACCCTATATCTAGTGACTGACTGAGCCTCCCATCTGTGGCACAGAGGGTTTGCAAAAGCCTTTGGCAGTATCTTTACTAGCAAACTTTGCAGCCACAATGATCCACCAGAGGTAACAACAGTGTTAACAGGGCTCAGCTGTTTTTAATCACCATGTTGATGACTTTTACCCATTTTATAGTTTTAATCCTTGCCCATTATTTAACTGATTTTCCTCCTATTGCCTATTTTTACTTTTATTTTGTTTTAAATCTGTGCCCGTTATTTTTTTCAATTTTATTCTTATTTATTTATACATTTCCCTGTTGATTTATACCCACCATATATTTTTCATTTTGATTTTGATTATTAAGTCTTTATTAAAGGATCCTTGTTTCCTAGGCTACAGCTCTAACCTGATGGTAGTGTCCAGGTTTGGAGGTGCTGAGGTTGGAAGGGAATGCCCCAGCCCATGTCATTACCATTCTTGCTGCAACCCTTACTGCAGCCAAAGTTCTGCTACTTCCCAGGACTTTTACCCAACCCCTACTTCCAAGGAAATAGATGTTAGGATTCCTGCCCCTTGTGAATACTACAGGCCCTATAGCATTTGGGTCAAGAAAGTAGGGTGGTTATGGCTAGCCAAGTAGCATAGGTAACTGTTTCAGCGATAGAAGAGTACAGCTCGCAGATTGGAAAGTACCACAGAATCCTTCAGGATAAAAAGGGGACATTTTAATATAAAGTTTGTTATTTATTTTGTATCAAATATATAGAATTTTTATTTTCAACTAATACAAAAATACTCTAGCAAGTCATTATTATTCACTTTAATTCCAACAACATTTACCTTATGCTTAATTTGCTGAATTAATCTAGGATAATCTACCAAATCAGATACATACTGGAACATTAACCTATTTGTCTTAATGTAAAAATGTAGAATCTAAATAAAAGTAATAGGTGTTTATTAAGCCAAGCTATCTAATTGTTTGAATAACTTGTGAACATGTTTCACTTCTCAAACCAACTAATAAGAATTATTCTCTCAAGATAGAAATTTAAAAAAAAAATTGCACAAAAATGAATCCATCTTATGAGCAACAATTCCGAAGAAGTGTGCCCATACAGGAGGAGGGTTAAGGAGAGTTTCCATTTGCCTTACTGTCAGAAATGACCTTTCCATACTGGTAGCTGGACAAAAACAAATCCAGTACAATACACAAAAAATGTCTATGCAGTCATGATTGGTGGGATCTTAAAAGTTATGTTGTTCAATGAGTCTTGAACAACAATATGCAAGCAGAGAAAATAGGACAAAAGTTCCTAAGAAGTACCAAAAATGTATGTTTAAAGCAATAAATCACATGAACAGGTTAGAGAGTGGGGCTCAGACAGTCTCAGAAAGGCAAGACCCTTCCAGAACCTTCACATGAGGGGGATGGCATGGCAGGGGGGGATTCACATGGGGGCACACAAGGGGGTCAGAGACTGGCACAGATGGGCAGGGGCCCCCAAGATTCTTGCACACAAGGGGGTCAGAGACTGGCACAGATGGGCAGGGGCCCCCAAGATTCTTGCACACATGGGGGGGCAGAGAGGGATCAAACCTCACTGGGGGAGCAGGGACCCATAGATCCCCAGCTTACATAAGGGGAATAAAGGAAAGGAGCTCAGTTCACCCCAGCTAGGCAAACCCCCTCCAGAACCTGACTCACATGATGGAGGCAGAGAAAGGGGAGTTTGGTGGCCTCAGATCATGGCACAGACACAGGAAGGTAATATGGGCTAACAGGCACTCCTGCCCCTATTCTTCCCCTCACTCATCCCCATGACCATTCCCAGTGTCCCACCACTCCCTTCTCACTCCCCCTAGACCCCATCACCTGATACCAAAGCCCTTTCCGCCTACTCCTCCACCCCAAATCACCCTCCCCTCCCAGCCAGCATTTGCTTGTGTAGTTTATTTTCTTCTCAAAAAATAATCTCAGTGCTTTCTAAACATTCTGCTGTACCCAGATTACATTTCCCCAAAATAAAAATCACCCTTTGATAAAGACAGTTTGGAGCAATACACCTGGTTTTTCTAATTCAGATTTCCACCCTGGGGCAGATTTGAACTCATAGTGCCTGGGGTGGAGCTCTGATTCAAAGCATAACATATCCTCACAGCCACTCAAGTCCTGTAACCTAGAGGTAGTTTCCCAGATAGGTAGCCTCTCTTTCTGAACACGTTTGGTATAATCTATTAGACATATGAATAGGCATGCAAGCCTTCTCAAGTGCCTAACAGGAGAAGCAAACTGCTTTTGCAATAACATTTTAATTTGATTTCCCCCCAGAGGTCTGGTGGGTTCTATGTACTCTGTTGGGAGTAACCCTTGAGAGTCTGAGATGCTGGTGTGATGATCTGAGCGTTGGTTTAATCTCTATCTGTGAGCAAAAATAAGGTTGACAAATTCTGGCAACCTAAGAAAAGCTGTTTATTTTGGGGGGCTGTGTCTTGGGAACCCCTTGGTCAAATGGCCCCAAATTAGGATCTCTAATAGAACTCTGGGCCCCCAGAAGGCACACCAAATTTCAAGGAAATCAGAGTAATCATGTACATTTTAGAGCACTTAGAAGAATATAGCTTTAAACAGAAAGCTGGTCTTAACCTTAACTATAGAAAGCTGCTGTTCTGCTATGATAAACATCTACCAATATGAAACATTTAACATATTGCTGTGACTTGGGCACAACATTACTGAAACCGATGGGCATAACTAAGGCCCTACCAAATTCACAGTCCATTTTGGTCAATTTCACGATCATAGGATTTTTAAAATAGTAAATTTCATGATTTCAGCTATTTAAATCTGAAATTACATGGTGTTGTAATTGTAGGGGTCCTGACCCAAAAAGGAGTTGGGGGGGAGGAGGGTCACAAGGAGGGGGGGGGGTACTGCTACCCTTACTTCTGCGCTCCTGCTGGCAGCAGCACTTCCTTCAAAGCTGGGCAGCTGGAGAGCAGCGGCTGCTGGCTGGGAGCCCAGCTCTGAAGGCAGAGCCACTGCCAGCAGCACTGCAGAAGTAAGGATGGCATGGTATGGTGTTGCCACCCTTACTTCTGCGCTGCTGCTGCCTGCAGAGCCAGGCCCTCTAGTCAGAAGCTGCCACTCTCCTGCTGCCTCTCTCTGAAGACAGCAGTGCAGAAGTATGGGTGGTATGGTATAGTATTGCCATCCTTACTTCCGCGCTGCAGCTGACCAAGTGCTGCCTTCAGAGCTGGGCGTCCGACCAACAGCCACCGCTTTTCAGCCGCCCAGCACTGAAGGCAGTGCAGAAGTAAGGGTGGCAATACCACAACTCCCCTAAAATAAACTTGCAACCCCCCTGCAACTCCCTTTTGGGTCAGGACCCACAATTTGAGAAACACTGGTCTCCTCAGTGAAATCTATATAGTATACGTTAAAAGCACACAAAAGACCAGATTTCATGGGAGGAGACCAGATTTCACGGGAGACCAGATTTCACAATCCATGATGCATTTTTCATGGCCGTGAATTTGGTAGAGCCTTAGGTGTAACTGCCACTCTTCCTTTAAGAAAGCTGTAAGAAACAGTTATGCTCCTTCATGAAACAGTAGTAGCCTCCACCCCAAACAAAGGTACATGCCACCACCCAAAACCAAGGCAGATAGTGGCTGCTCAGGAATTTGAATTATGAGGGAGAGGGGCTTGGCAGGGTACTGTTTGTAGTAGAAGTTTGTATGTGTGTAAGAGAAGCAGAAGAGAAACTCTTGAGAAGCCGAGACAGAAAGCAGCATGGAACACCAGATGCAGCCTGAACAAGCACTGAATGTGTGGTGCTGGAAAAAGAGAGAAAGCTTTGGGGCTGGGTTCTGGCTGAAAGGGGGCTTCGAACTGTGAGCAAAGAAACTATATTTCCTGTTTGTTTTCTCCTGTGTTCAGGGGGAACAGGTCTTTGTACAATTTCTATAAATAAACAGAACTGTATCAAATATCGGACTTTGTCAGCAATTTCTCCTCCTAAAGGAAACAACCTGCAGGGCTCCAAACTTTCTCAAATATCCCACCACATCTCCCTTAACTCTTACACAAATAAAACCAAAAGAATGTTCAGACTGCTTTCCAGAATATTAATTAAAAATCTGGAAAGTTCAGGATTACATAATTAGAAGCAGTTATATATTAACTCGAATTACTAACGTGTAAGAAAACATAAGATCATATTTCCCTCACTAATTCAACAACATGTTTCTCTCCAAGAGCTTAAAGATATTTCAGTTAACTCATTTTGCTAACATTAAAATGAGTTAAGTTAAGGAGAAACTTATTTGGTTTTGAATTTAACATCTGCTTCTAAGGAGATAATTTCTACAATTTATTGACTTCTTGTATCTGGTATAAATTTAAAAACAGTAATGACTGTAAAGCAATATATGGTGTCAGATTATGGGTGCTCATCATCTGCTGAGATATCTGGCCACAAATGACTCAAGTTGGACCCCCAATTTCAGTGGTTACTTGAAAGTTATGGCCTAGAATGACTGGAGAACAAGTGAAATGACATCACAAGAAACAAGAGAGCGAACACGTAATCTTTTGAGCAACTGAGAGGAGAGGGGGAGTTAAAATCTGTTTAAAACTCTATTTACGTTAAAACCTATTTTAAATTCAAATAAATAATTAACATTTTGGAAAAAGAAAGCTTTTGTTAAAGATATCTCCCACCTATTCAATTAAGATGTTATAGTTAATAATAACACGCATCCTGAGACAGCCAAAAGGGCAGCCCTGCAGCAAAACCAGAGGTGACATCCTGATATTTCTAAAAAAAAGTAATACATAAATAAATAAATCAGAAAAACCCTATCATTAATAAGCAAAAAAAAAAGCACAAATCCAATTACATACAGCTTTTTTGCAAGTCACCTTTAAAGGAAACTTGGATTTTCCAGTATGCTGCAGAACATATACTGAACTAAAGTAAAAATGTCACCACTATTTACCATTTCTGTGCCCCTCCAGAATTCCCATTATTTTCACTTTTTATCTTTTTTTATCCTCCAATTATTTTTTCTTTGTTTCAGTTAGACACACTTATCTAACTCTGGCCATAACAGAAGTCTAGCTGGTTACTAGTAATTCCACACTTCTATAGCTGATCAAAACATTTTCAATGCAAACAGTTTTCCATTGAAAAATGAAGTTTTGTACAAATAAAAATATTTTGTGGGAACGTGTCTTTAAAAAAAAAAAAGCTGAAGACAGTAGAAATGATTTGCTTCGACTTTCTCCTTACGTTTATATCAAAACTATTCATTTAGACCAGTGTTTCCCAATCTTGGGGTGCCGCTTGTGTAGGGAAAGCCCCTGGCGGGCCGGGCCGGTTTGTTTACCTGCGGCGTCCACAGGTCCGGCTGATCGCGGTTCCCACTGGCTGCGGTTCACCGCTCCAGGCCAATGGGAGCTGCTGGAAGCGGCGGCCAGCATGTCCCTCGGCCCGCGCCGCTTCCAGCAGCTCCCATTGGCCTGGAGCAGCGAATCGTGGCCAGTGGGAGCCGCGATCAGCCGGACCTGTGAACGCCGCAAGTAAACAAACTGGCCCGGCCCGCCACGGGCTTTCCCTACACAAGCGCTGTCCCAAGTTTAGGAAACACTGATTTAGACTCATTTTGTGTTAAAATGTTTCATTTTGATAACGTAAAAATGCTACATTTCAACCACAGATTTGTTTTATTTTGTTTTAACTATCTCCCTCCACACACACACACACTCTTAATACAATAATGTTTTGAGGTTATCAAAATGAAACAGTTTTAACTTATTTAAGAAAACATTTAAATGTTTCCCAAACAATTTTTTTTCAGAATCTTTATTTCATGAGAAATTTTGTTCCAATTTGGAATGCAAACTAATTTTGAACAGTCCAGAATCTCCTGCAGAATGGAAATTCCATCTTCCAACAAGTTTTACATACTTGAGACTCTCCCTCAAATCCTTCACTTCATATTTTAGTTCACAGATTGCCTTTGCTAGACCAGCCCCAATAATTTTTAATTCTTCAACAAACATTTTCAAATCTACTCTTGAAATCTCTGCAGGAGCCTCCAGTGCCAGGTCTCCCAGCTCCACAGGCCCAATCAGCGCCATATTAGAGGCCTGCTAAGAGAAGAGGCCTAGCTACCTTTCCCTGTTTCAGACAAATATGATTTGTTAAGTCATTTCCCCCCACCCCCTTCAGTCCATCCATGAAGCATCTATACTCAGAATCAGATTGCCATCCTGCAAACATACATGTGTGAAAGCATGGGCACACTCCCCATGAAATCAAACGGACAACTCATACGCTTTAAGTTAAGCACATTTATAAATATCTTCAAGATGGAGGCCTTAATGAGGTAGGTCTCAGCTAAAAGAAGGTGAGCCTTTCAAAAAGTGTCATCTCTCTTTTTATACTGCCTTCTTACAACCTGATTTTATACTGCCTTCTTACAACCGATTCAGTCACCAGTCTGTTGCAAGTGCGCCTAATTGCTGGATCCCATGTGCTTCCAAGCCAACTGGGTCTGAGCAGAGTCTAGTCATTATTTCTAGTTCTGGGTCTATAGGGCACACTCCCAGGTTCAGACCCCTTGTTTGACACTCTGCAAACCAACCACCCCAGACTCTGAAACCAGTGCCTTACAAGCAGAGCCTCCTGAGTCCACCAAGTCACTTACACACACTCCCCCAGAACTCCAACTAAGCAGTAATTCAAGCCGTTTGGGGACAACGTGTCAGGAAAGCCAGGTACAGAAGCTTAGCCAAGGAGTTTCTTAACCACAAAGACTTTACTCTTAAAAGCATTCAAGAGTTACAGATCTTTGAAAAATAACAGACAACGGAGAGGAACCCTCCCCATGTTTGATCCCACCCCTTCAGTGAGTCTGAGGCACGAGTGGCCAACCTGAGCCTGAGAAGGAGCCAGAATTTACCAATGTACATTGCCAAAGAGCCACAGTAATACGTCAGCAGCCTCCCATCAGCTCCCTGCCGCCCCGCTCCCAGTGCCTCCCACCCACCGGCAGCTCCACTAATCAGCACCTCCCCCTCCCTCCCCGCACCTCCCGATCAGCTGTTTCATGGCATGCAGGAGGCTCGGGGGAGGGAGGGGGAGAGGGAGGAGTGAGGGCATGGCAGGCTCAGGGGAGGGGGCGGGAAGGGGTGGAGTGGGGGCGGGGCCTGTGGCAGAGCCAGGGGTTGAGCAGTGAGCACCCCCCCGCCACATTGGAAAGTTGGGGCCTGTAGCTCCAGCCCCGGAGTCTGTGTCTATACAAGGAGCTGCATATTAACTTCTGAAGAGCCGCATGTGGCTTCCGAGCCACAGGTTGGCCACCCCTGGTCTGAGGTTTATCAGCCTTTCAGGCAAGGCAGTGTCCCTCCTGCCTTGTCCCTCTCCAGCAAGTCCTTCTGCCATGAGATGATGCTCACAGCAGCATGCCTCCTTAAGGACAGTCTCTCTCTCTCTCTCTGTCGTCCTCTCCCCAAGCCATACACACCACCATGTAGAAAAAATATTGTTCCATGGAGGTAGACCAGTATTTGAGAGTCAATCAAAGTCGATGGCCTGAGATTGCAGATTTGATACCTTCTCAATGATAGTCCTTCAACAAGGTATCAAACTCCTTTCCTGGGCAGGGCTGCTGTCTGGAGTGTAGTTTGACAGGCTGTTATGAAAACCAAACAGTAAAAATTGTGATACAGCCTATCCCTCTATCATCCTCGCTGGTAGCTCTATCTCTTCCACACTTGAATTACCTTAACTTTTCCTCCCACCCCAAAGGCGTTTTTCCATAGGACCTACCGCTGTTTGGTCTTTATATCTTTACCCATCCATCAAACAGTTTTGATGATTCTTTTTATGGTAGATCTTTTATTGTAGTTTCTTAACGTTTTATTTTATCATTTAACTGTAAACCGTAGCGAAGTGCCCCATGTACCTTTGTTGGCACAGTAAGGAATTCAAGTACCTTTAGTAAATATAAATGAGCAATAAAAACTAATGAAATGTAAAACCCAGGAAATTAATATTTCATAATTGTATCTATTTTATCTATCTGCCTACATGGGTTAAAAATACCAGCTTGAAATAGTCTGATATTCTGGGGACATTCAGCTACCACTACATTCATAGTCTGTTTCCTTAGCAACACTATATAAGCCATCTGGCTGCACACAGCTAAATTCTAATACCATATTTCATCTATATCACAAATAGGCTAGAACGGCATTTATATTTTAAGGTGTGTAGTCACTATGATAATTGAGTATGCTAATAAAACAAAAAGGTTATTGGTATTCTTGGAGGGGGGGAAAGAATTACACACACTGGCTTGATTGACTGGATGCCTCGGAGGACTGATAACGGGATACACAGTCTTTCACTGGGCTGCCTGAAAAATCCCGCTCCTCTCACTGCAATCAGCAGAGCTGCTCAAGATGACAGTCCCTTGGCTTGAAAGGGAGAGAGATGCTGGCAGGTAATTTTCCAAGAAGGATTTTCAATTTTAGAACTCTTCCTTCATCTTCATCCTACAGAGCTCAGATTTTACAGCCTTCAGGATGCACTACAATGCTCACTTGTTTTCTTGGGCCTTTCTGGGAGGAGCAGTTTCAGGAAATTGGAGTCTGGTGCTACATATGGTGAGCTATTAAATGTAATACAGGCTTATCATACAACTAACCAGGCTATAGACATGAGGTGGCTTGGCAGCAGAATTATTTATGGTAAGGATATTTCTCCTTCAGTTTTTTGGATTTTTGGGGTGTTTTTTTAAGATAACTGTACAGATACCTAGAGCTTGATTGGATAGACAATTTAAATAAATCCAGCCCAGGTCAGTATTGCCCATACACTGCTACGAACTGATGTTTCTTAGCTAGTCTCTCTGAAATGAGTGAATGGATACAGTCCAGTTCCTGGGAGACAGGTGTCCACATAGTAACTGCAGTGGAAACGTCTCAGGGTAAAGAGAGAAGGTTTGCCTGCCCTCTTACAAGTTACGCACAGTATATTTCCCTGCTCTCATAAACACTCTGAACATGCCGAGGTGAGTCAGTATTGAGTATTGCCAAAACTCTTTCGGATGACATCCGCCTTCACATCACAAACAACATTTGGAGTCTCAGGGCTGGTCTACACTACAGTTAGGTCATCTTAACTACATCCGTCAGGGATGTAAAAAATGTCATGCCCTGTGTAATGTAATTAAGCCGACCTAAGCCCCAGTGTAGACACTGCAAGGCTGACAGAAGAATTCTTCTGTCAACCTAGCTACCGCCTCTCACGGCATGTATACATTACAAACTTTTGCCGATGCAAGTTGCACCAATATAATGTCACCACAGTTAGTATATCACTTGCACATGTGATACTTGGCTCCCTGCACTGGTGCTATGCGTATTCACCAGAAGCACTTGTGTTGATGCACAGTGTGGTACACCATGGGTAGGTACCCCAGCATGCAACTCACCACCGTCCAGTGCACTTTTGGGGAAGTTTTGGCAATGCAAGGGTGGGGGGGGGGCAGAAACGAGTCATGCTTGGCTGCCTGGGAGCAAGGAGTCAAGTTCCCAGCATGCAACTTTCTCCATCTCATAATGTCATCTATATCCCATAATTTTTGCACCTTTAAAACAAAAAAAACTCTCTCAAACCCGTCTGGCCCTCCTCACTGTCCACCATCTCTGACAGAAGCACAGAGCCTGCACAGTTCTGCACTATTGTCATGAGTGTTGCAAGCACAGGGCGCACGATACTTCAGTATTTGTAGAGCCACAAGAACCACTGAATCAGAGGGGAACATTATGATTCTGTGCAGGACAGATTGATGTGGGACACAGCGAGAGCCAATTCAAGTTGTTGGTGGCATTCACAGAGCAGCTGCAGATGATGAAGCATTGCTTCTGAGCCTGAGAAACAATCACTGACTGGTGGGATCACATTGTAATACAGATTTGGGATGACGAGTGGTGGCCGCAGAACTTTTGGATGTGCAAGGCTATGCTCCTGGATCTATATGGCAAACTTGCGCCAGCCCTCCAGCACAGGGACATCAGAATTAGAGTTTCACTGTCTGTGGAGAAGCAATTGGCAATCGCACTCTGAAAGTTTGCAACACCAGACTGCTACCAGTCAGTGGGAAATGATTTTGATGGTAGAAAATCCACTATGGGGGCCTTTGCCATGCCAGCCTGCAGGGCCATTAATCGTCTCCTGCTATGCAGGACTGTGACTCTCAGCAATCTGAGATGGATGAATTTGTAGCAATGGATTTCCTGAACTGCAGTTGAGCAATAGACAGAGCTCGTATTCCTATTTTGGCACCAGACCACCTTGCCACAGATGCTGACCTTTTTAAGAACACAGGACTGTACAGAAAGCTACAAGCAGGAACTTTCTTTCCCCATTGGTGGATTATCACTGGTGATGTTGCAATGTCAACAGTGATCCTGGGGAACCCAGCCTACCTAACTCAGGAATCTGTACACCCGCCATCTTGACAGCACCAAGGAAAAATTAATCTATTGCCTCAGCAGGTGCAGAATGATAGTTGATTGTGCTTTTGGTAGATTCAAGGGAGGCTGGCATTGTTTACTCACAAGACTTGATCTGAGTGAAAACATCATCCCAGTGGTTCTAGCTGCCTGCTGTGAGCTGCATAATAACATCTGTGAAGCAAAGGGGGAAATGTTACAGCCAGGCTGGAGGGTGGAAGTGGAGCAGCTGTCTGGTGAATTTGAAAAGCTAGACATAAGGGCTACTGGAAGAGCTCAATGCAGAGCTATCCAACTCAGGGAGGCTTTGAAAGAGCACTTTAATAGTGAGTCATAGTAATGCATTGTGATGTACTGTGTTCTACCTCGCCCTGCTGTTCTGGTGCCTGTTAGCAACTGTGAGGTGCTTGGTTCCCATGCATGAATGTAATACTGTCAATGCACCTATTAATTTTGTGGCGCTTGCTGTACATTTATGATCATTACACTGTGTTACTGATCCTATGAGTTGTGTCACACTGTACAACGAGGAAGTGGATGCTTTCAATACTGCTAGGCATTCTGCAGCATATTTTGGGAGCTAATAAAGATGAATTATTTTCCAAACAATAGAATTTTAATGACTAACAGAAATACTGCAAAAAATTCTGCGTAAGTTAAAAGCAAGTACATTAAAAACTTAATACATTTATGAAACCAAGCTTAAGAATATTGATTTCCATTTTAGCAACCGCTGCTCTCACAGGGTCAGTGTACGTGAAGTTGTGGTTGTCCCAAATGTCTCCTGGTGTGGAACGGCAGGGGTAGGGATGCACCCCCAGATTCCATTTGGAATGTTGAGGGGAGCATAGGGAGGTGCTATAATGGAGTTCTCCAGAGGCTGAAAAGGATTAGGATCTCTAATAGAACTCTGGGCCCCCAGAAGGCACACCAAATTTCAAGGAAATCAGAGTAATCATGTACATTTTAGAGCACTTAGAAGAATATAGCTTTAAACAGAACCTGGTCTTAACCTTAACTATAGAAAGTTGCTGTTCTGCTATGATAAACATCTACCAATATGAAACATTTAACATATTCCTGTGAATTGGGCAAAACATTACTGAAACCGATGGGCATAACTAAGGCCCTACCAAATTCACAGTCCATTTTGGTCAATTTCACGATCATAGGATTTTTAAAATAGTAAATTTCATGATTTCAGCTATTTAAATCTGAAATTTCATGGTGTTGTAATTGTAGGGGTCCTGACTCAAAAAGGAGTTTGGAGGGAGGAGGGTCACAAGGTTATTGGAGGGGGGGGGGTGTTGTGGTACTGCTACCCTTACTTCTGCGCTCCTGCTGGCAGCAGCACTTCCTTCAAAGCTGGGCAGCTGGAGAGCAGCGGCTGCTGGCTGGGAGCCCAGCTCTGAAGGCAGAGCCACTGCCAGCAGCACTGCAGAAGTAAGGATGGCATGGTATGGTGTTGCCACCCTTACTTCTGCGCTGCTGCTGCCTGCAGAGCCAGGCCCTCAAGTCAGAAGCTGCCACTCTCCTGCTGCCTCTCTCTGAAGACAGCAGTGCAGAAGTATGGGTGGTATGGTATGGTATTGCCACCCTTACTTCCGCGCTGTAGCTGACCGAGTGCTGCCTTCAGAGCTGGGCATGCCACCACCCAAAACCAAGGCAGATAGTGGCTGCTCAGGAATTTGAATTATGAGGGAGAGGGGCTTGGCTGGGTACTGTTTGTAGTAGAAGTTTGTGTGTGTAAGAGAAGCAGAAGAGAAATTCCTGAGAAGCCGAGACAGAAAGCAGCATGGAACACCAGATGCAGCCTGAACAAGCATCTGATGAGCCCATGATTGTTAAACCTGTAGATCCACAAGAGTTTGCAGCAGCTGTGTTTGCTGCTGGAAAAGCTCCATTATGGACTGGTGCACCTCCCTCTCCTCTTTCTGCTGAGAGTTTCTCAAGTCTGCTCTTTCCTTCTCCATACAGTCTGCAATATTCACCCTCCAGGCCCTCTGCTCATGGTCTGATACAGCACTGGCTTGCAGGATCTCGCTGAACTTGTAATCCCGAGTCCTCTTCTTTCTCCTCCTTAACTGGCTAGGGCATTGTGTGGGTGTGGAGCAGGAACCCCTCAAGGTCACAACAGCAGCAGCTACAGATGAAACACACAGAGGTACCACTGTAAGTATAGTCACAATAGAAAGCAAAAGTAAAGACACTTAAGGACACTTCTGCTTTGGAGTGCTTGTGCACCGCACCACTCACTGCACCAGCCATGGTGAGCATGGCCTGCCAGGGTGAGCATGGCCTGCCAGGGTGAGCATGGCCTGCCAGGGGCGAGGGAAACGAGAAGGGAATTGCTCGGTTGCATGAAGTCATGAGTAGAGGGAAATGGTACTAAATACTGGCACCATTTTCTACAGGCAGTGGTGATTTTAGCTGATATCTCACTCCTGAGGGTGATCAAGGCACCAAGAATACAGCTGCTGCTGGCATCCCGAAACCGCCAGGGCCTATATGCCGTTAGCCTGTTGACTGCAATGGTGACTGCCGAAGTTATTGTTGACCAGCATAGGAAAGTGTCCTGCCACGGAGAAAGAAATAGGGATGCCATCTGTAGAAACCTTCAGGAAAGGACTACAGAGTAACTCCATAAAAGTTTTATCAAGATCCCTGAGGGACATCCCTGCATATTAAACAAACTGCTCCGCATGCCCCTCTGCCCCCACCTAACTCCATAGAGGAACAAAAAGCAGATAACACTACCTCTCTAGTTATACTGCTACCTCTTCTAGTAGTAAATTAGTGAAAAGTCAATAGCTGTGTCCTGCTAAGTTGGGGGAATCATCACTACTTCATTGTAATGGAAAATACATTTACACACTTACTCAACATTTGTTCCCCTGCATCGGGCTCACCCGTGCTTTACTGGACTGTGGTGGAATCTCAAACAGGTCTTGTCTTGTAGCAAAGCTGGACCACCCCCCTCCAGTCACATGCTCCCCAGTCTCCTCCTCTTCCTCCTCCTTGTCCTATTTCAAGGCAAGGGCTGTGACTCTGGCTCCTTGGAGGTCTACACCATGCTCAGTGGGGTGCAGGTGGGGTCTCCGTCAACTATAGCATGCAGCTCTTTGTAAAAGCAGCTGGTCTGTGACTCAGCACCAGATCGACTGTTGGCCTCCCAAGCCTTCTGATATGCCTGCCACAGCTCCTTCGCTTTCACTTGGCACTGCTGCTGATCTCTGTTGTACTCCTTCTCCTGCATCCCCTGTGCAATCTGCTCATGGATGTCCACGTTTCTATGGCTGGTCCATAGCTGTGCCTGCACAGCCTCTTCTCACCACAGGCCCAGGAGATCTAATAGCTCCCGTCTACTCCAGGCTGGAGTGCATCTGAAGTGTGTAGCTGGCATGGTCAGTTGGACAGTTGCAGACAACAGTGGAGAGCTGCTCAATGTGCTCGGTAAGATGGACAATCAGGAAAAAGCCTTTCAAACATTTGAGAGCTTTTAAAGTGTGTGTGGGAGGATGGTGGGGGGAGAGAAAGAGAGAGGAAGCTTCCAGTCTCGGTCACTCCTGAGCTGTGGAGATTACAATTGTGACCAGAGTGGTCATTGTCAGGCATTGTGGGACAGCTGCTGAAGGACTTTTAGGGACAACATGGGTAATGCAGTGTCTGCACTCATGCTATGTTGCCCTCATTACATCAACCATGGCTCAGGGAGCTGGTGTAACTGTGTCGCTGTAAGAGAGTGCTTACATCAAGTGTAGACATGCGTACAGCTAGGCTGATGCAAGGCAGCTTGCATTGATTTAACTTTTTAGTGTAGACCAGGCGTCAGAGAGGTGGATTTACTACAGCACTGTAATAAATGTCTACACTGGAAACGCTGTAGTGTTTCTAATCTAGACATACCCTCAACAGATACTCCAAAGATTCAAGCCTGGTCCGTATTTAAAAGTTAGGTCAACATAGCTATGTCGATCAGGGGTGTGAAAAATCCACACCCGTGCCCGACATAAGCTATGCTGACCTAACTCCCAGTGTAGACGCAGTTATATTGATGGAAGAATGCTTCCATTAATGTAGCTACCGTCATTCGAGGAAGTGATGGTGTTCCTACACAGAGTGCATAAAAATCAATAAAATTAAAAAATATGTTTTTTTTAAATCAAACACAGGTTTGTTTAAAACTATTTAAAACTATTTAAAACTAAATTTGAAATTGACAATCTACGTGGAGGCCTAAACTTATTATAATCTATTTAAATGATTTAAACAAAAAAAAATTATAAACAGTACATATTTGTTGCCAAGGTTTAAAGAAAGTCAAACCACTGAAATAGTAGAAGTCATTGGCTTAGCACCTGGAACCAGAGTTTGCTGACATGCCTAATCCGCTTTTGACAGCAGCAGTCTCTTCTGCAGGTTCATAGAAAACATTTTCTTCATTTCAGTTTATTCAACTAGTTCAGTTCAATGACTAGCTCATTCAAAGTTAAGAAACCAACTGGGAGTTGAAAAAGTAGGTGAGAGGATGAAATCTACCAGTTCTAAAATCTTGAAGGCCATGAGGATAGGAAACTATCAGTTCAACTGATTAACTACAGATAATATTTCCTTTAAGAAATCAATTTTCAATGCAAAACTTTTGATTAGCTTTTTTCCCCTTCTGCATCTAGCATATTTAATGTATTTTTTAAATAAAAATATTTAAAATGCTGTTTTAGTGCATTTTTGATTTCCATCCAAATAGAACTTGACAAATCACAAGTAAAAAATTAAACATGATCTAGTCAATAAGAAATAGATCATTCATCATTTTCTAATTAATTAAAAATGTAAAAATTAAGAATCTGAATGAATGTAAATTAATTTATATAATTGCTTAAATATATACATGTATAGATATGGCACATTCTCCTGTTAGCAAAAAGAAGCACCAAACTTAGTACAAAGGCTATATTTAATTGCAAATCAACATTTTTAATAAATACGAACCAATGAGGATCAACCTTTAAGAAAATAACTAAAAAGTACAATTGAAAACATGACTGAAATTGATTATTTAAATCAACGTTTCCTGCTTGCTGATTTAAGTCATGATCAGTGATGCTGCTATGCCAGCACAGTCTCTCTCCTTAGTGTAGAAAAACCCTCAGTGGTCCTGGAGGCCAAACTAACTTTTCAGCTCTAATGGTGAGCCCTTCAAATCAGAGTTATAGCATTCTGGGGACGGAGGCTCTTCATTTCCACTAAATATGTTGATTCTTCTCTGTGAATAGAGGAATTCCATCTCCTGGGCTGTTACTACATATACCTTTCTAAAGCACTTACTTCACACACACACAAACCTCTGATGAGAGATTGAGTGCAAGCATGCACTCGAGTGCACTCTTTAAATGCTTCAAGGAGGGTTTTTGGTTAGTCTGTTTTTTGTTTTGTTTTTTGTAAATTATGATATAAAATATATGTTAGAATAACTTCTTGTATCATAAAGAGAGTTTGTGTACTTACATACACACATCTTTTTTTTTTATAATACAAGAAGCTATAACAAACAATACCCAGGGCAGGACAATACAATTGAATAGCTTCCTAGTTAGACACACCTATATACACACCGACCAACATACACACCAACTCTTGTCAACAACATACAAAATCACAAACAGATTTTGGGAGAAAAACCTCAAAAGTGACAAATAATACTGAAGACTTTAAACCTAAATGATCTGATAGAATACAAGGCTCAATGGAATAAGGCTAAAGTACTAAATAAATCCTAATGTTCTGCAGGTTAAGCAACACAAAATTCAATTTTTCTATTTCAGAATCATTTTCAACACTTTTTTAAAAAACGTCTTTACTACTTTTTTGAGAAATCACATACTTTCTCATTATTATAAACAGAGAACTTTAGCGGATGCTCAAAAAGGTGTGATTTTATGAAATATAGTAAATCCTAAAGCGATAAACTGCTCTAATAGTTTTTATAGTCTATCCAATTCAGCCGTAGAAATATATGATTTTTACAATCTTCATATAAAAATCTGCTTTTTTCTTTGTACATCTGTTGCATAAATTTTCTCTCTGGAATTTAAAGTAACTCAAATTGAGCACCCTAAATTAGTGGACACTTTTGACCTTAATTTCTCTGTACCTCAGCTTCCCATCATAAAATGTGGATAATACCACCTCCTGGCCTCACAGTGGTGTTCTGAGGATAAATTAATTAACATTTGCAAAGCATTCTGATACTATAGTGATGAACACTATAGAAAATTAATGATGAAATGAATAATTCTGTCTTCGGAGCAGGGTTTGAATAGTGTGCAGCACATAAGGCATGGGACCACACACTGAACAATGAGGAGAAAACAAAATATGGAGTAGCTGCTCATTAAGTGAACACTGCCCATCCTGTGCACTGAATGAGGAACGAATCCTGTGGAAAAATAGCATGTAATCATGTAATTAAAGACTATCAATCAGGGCCGGCCTAAGACCAAATGGCACCCTAGGCGAGGAGCATCTTCAGCACCCGTCCCCCCACCCCCAATTTGTTAAACTTTTGAATACCTTATTTTTTATTGCATTTGTAGCCCATTTCACGACTTGGATGCACAATTTGTATGCATGATTTATCCCTGTCATATAAGATGGTAACAACAAAAATAGCACCCCGAGCTACCGTGGTGCCCTCCAAGCACGGCACCCAGGCAGTTGCCTGCCCCTAAATCTGGCCCTGTGTATCATAATGCATAAGCACAAAGGAGCTGAATTAAGGTTGTGCAAGCAACTTTAATTCTGGCATTTTTCCTAACTTTTGTGTGCTTGACTTTGCAACCTTAATGTTCTTTTAACACAGTTTTGTATGTGTAACATTATAGGCTGGGCTGTTAGCACTGCTGATTATTGAGGTGGCCAGATACTTCCCATTATAAAACCCTGTTTTCAATTGCTTTTAACTTTGCCACACAAAAAAACCAAAAACCCAACTCAATATTTCTGGGGAAATTTCAGTGAAAATAGTTCAGCCACTTCCAAGGAAAAGGCTAAGGAAAAATATGTTGTTTTGCCCATATTAATCCTGGGGAAACTCTGCAAAATTCTGCATTGCGCCGTGGTGCAGAAATTAACATTGTGTACGCAGAATTTCCTTTCCCCCACAGAAATGGACTGCAGTGCTGCTAGCCATCACTAGGGGCTACTGGACCCAGCAGAGCCCAGATTGCACATAGAAGACACTGCTGGGGGCGGGGGGAGGGAGAAGCTAGAGGGTTCCTGGCAGCTGCACAGGAAACTCCGTGCCAGCCTGGGACCGAGCAACAGGCTGTTTCTCCCTCTGGATCCCTGGGTTCTAGGGGAGGAGGGGGTTGGGTATCTGGTCTGGGGGGCAATGGCTAGCCTCTGGGGGGAGGAGGGGGTTTGAGTATCTGGGCTGGGGGGCCCCCCAAGGCTGGTCTGTGGGAAGGATGGGGGTTCAGGTGTATTGGCAGGGCCCTGTTGGGGAAGGGGTTGTGGGTATCTGGCCCCCCAGCTGGACTCTAAGGGGGGGAGAGAAGGGGGCAGAGAAACAGGAACTGGGTTGTCATAGAGGTTTCTTTAACTCTCTAGTCCTGGGGGAATTTTTGTGTGTCTCTGTATTGTTACAGACATACTTGCTGACAGGTATTTTGAAATAAATTACCAAAATAACTGAAAATGGTGTGATTATGTACTGTTATTTTGACAAATAAAATTTGCAGAATTTTAAAATATTGTGCGCAGAATTTTTAATTTTTTTGGCACAGAATGCCCTGGGGGTACCATATTAAAAAATTCCATCAGCCTGTCCTTTGAAAAGTTCTCATGCCACCATGCTTCAAAGCAAGCATTTTAAACTTGGCAGGGGTTTGGCCTTTGCGTCAGTGATGTGCCTTTTGCTCTCACCAAGAAAATCCACCCAGATTTGGCCAAGCTATAAGCCTTTCGGGGGGGGAAAAAAGTCACCGTTTGCACATGCTCAGTAGAGACTTCTTATATTTTAGCAGCTAAATTCCCAAGATTCCCTCCACACTGGCTATGCTTCGGCCCAGGACTGAGTAGAACTTTCCCTGAAATTATACCTCTAGGCTGCTATAGGCCCTGCTGGGTTTGAGCACCAGAACTGAGAGCAGGGAGCCAGTCTCTCCTGTGTGTTCAGTGACCCCCCCCAATGATACCCAGGCAGCATGGAGGACGATAATGCCTGATTTGAATGCTGAGGGGGGAAAAGAGCCAGACCTACAATGCAGACAGGGAGAATAGACAGAACAGCTAGAGAAAGGGGGGGAAAGGACTGGGAGCGGGAGCTGTGGAGACATTGAGACTGGGCCTGAAGCCAAGAGGGGATATAAGCAGCTGTTTTGGGATGGAGACTGGGACCGGCTAGGCAAGAAGGCTGGAAATGGGAGCTTCGGGTGAACTGTGACTGCTGAGCAAGAAGACTGGGATGAGAAACCTGAGGAAACTGGGACTGCATAGACAAGTAGAATGGTATTAGGACGAGGAGCCTGATGTGGGGAAGAGACAGGTTGGAGGGAACGAGGAGGAAGGGTCACACTTTGGGAGGGAAATGGGCAGAAAAGTCTGCACCCACTAGAGCACACTTCCCACCAGAGCCTTGAATGGAACTCAAGATTTTGGAGTCTCACCATTCCTCTGCTGCCAACAAATATCTGTCATTCTACAAGTGGATTTCACAATCTACTACTGCTATCAGTTAGTCTGTTAGCTTAAGTGGCACAAGTCTGCATGTGGTTCAAGGTTCAAATGCTACAGATGTCAACTACACAGGCGTCAATAGGATGCCACATGATCAAATTTCTGCTTTTTCAGTATGCGTTTTAGAAAGCCTAGGAATTACACACACAAAAACTAAGTTAAAAGAACACAGGCAACCTTAATACTGGCATTTCATAACATTTGCGTGCTTGACTTTGCAATCTTAATAATGTTTATTTTGACAGTTATGTGTGTGCTAGCTATATCTATGACAACAAATTATACCCAATTCAGGAAGGTACTTAAAAAGTGCCCATTGAAGTCAATTGGACTACTCCCATACTTCAAATTAGGCATGTGCTGAAATACCTTACTGAATCAGGGCCTTAGACAGTAAACTATGCTTCAGAAAAGAAAGGTGTTGAAACATTTGAATACTGAGACACATCATATGCTTGTATCTTATGCAGAGGCGGATTTACCATGAAACAAACAGCGCAGTGGCACGGGGCCCCCAATGACAGGGGGCCCCCAAAATGCAGGACAAATCTCATCTGACACCTGCCCCCAAGTCTCGGCCGGCGGCACAGAAGGGCTCAGGCAGGCAGGCTGCCTGCATTCCGTGGCCGGTGGCCCCACACTACTCCCGGAAGCAGCCGGCTGCTGGCATGTCTCTGTGTGCCCCTGGCGGGGGGGGAGGGAGAGGCGGCTCCGTGCACTGCCCCCGCCCCAAACAGAGCACAGAGACCCGCTGCTCCCGGGCGTGCAGAGATATGCCAGCAGCAGGGCTAAGGCGGCTCCCTGCCCACGCTGCCTCCCTCCTTCTGCGCCGCGCCGCTCCCAAAAGCAGCTGGCATGGCCGTGCAGCCCCTGGAGGAGGGGGGGGGGAGGGGAGGGAAGGTGTCTCCATGCGTTGCCCCAGCCCTGACTCCTCAGCTCCCATTGGCTGGGAACTGCGGCCAATGGGAGCTGCAGAAGCGGCGTTCAGAGACCCCCTGCCCTCCCCCCCGCCTAGAAGCCACCGCCAGAGGGGTAAGCGCCACCCTCCAACTCCCTGCCCCAACCCAGAGCCCACACCCAAACTTCCTCCCAGAGCCCGCACTCCTCACCCCCTCCCACACCCCAGAGCCTGCACCCAAACTCCCTCACCCACTCCTGCACCCCAACCCCCTAGCCCAATCAAGGCACCTCACTTTATTTTCATTTACTTCCTATTACTTGTAATATAGGAGGAGGATGAAGAAAAAAAGAATGAAAAATGGGGACGGGGGGGGGAAGATAAGAGAGAATGTTCTTTTTATTGGCTGGGTCCCGAGGGGGGGTGGCCCAAAAATGAAGCGGCACACAGGGCCCCACTAACTCTAAATCCGCCACTGATCTTATGAGGTTTCTTTCAAATAAATTTACATGGAATGACTAAACTGGGGCTTCAGCTCAGAAACTGCTTTAAGCACTTGCTGTGTTCCAATGTGTAGTTAAAGTTAAGTGGGTACTTAGGTTGCAGTTCAGGAAAGTACTTAGTGATTAAAAGCTTCATGTCCCTGCTCTTCCCCTTTTTACTAACGAAGTGTTAAATAGTATTCCTCATTCATATTATAAAAAGTTCTATGGGATTAGTTTAGTCTTGGGGTCTTGACTTGTAATGTATAAAACATATGTGCTGTGTTTTATAATGTCACCAGACTTCCTTGTTGAATTATTTCCTACATTTAAAATATCACTGTAATTCATCCACGTTCTTCTTTATTCAGGTTCATCAATACATGAGAAAATTATGTAGCAAGTCTAAATTCTTAGTTGTACTACTAATTTGGATGGTAGTTATAGCCCAGGGATCGGCAACCTTTGGCACGCAGCCTGCCAGAGTAAGCACCCTGGTGGGCCGGGCCAGTTTGTTTACCTGCCGCGTCCGCAGATTCGGCAGATCGCAGCTCCCACTGGCCGCGGTTTGCGGCTCCAGGCCAATGGGGGCTGCGGGAAGCGGCGGCCAGCACATCCCTCAGCCCGCGCCAAAGGTTGCCGATCCCTGTTATAGCCCTTAGCACACAGACATAGAAACTACACATGCTTTTTAAAATATATTGCTTTCCTGAGGGGCATTGTAGCCTACTGGGTTCTAGTCCTGGCTCTACCACTGGCTGGCTGGCTAACCACGGGCAAGTCACTTTACTTCTCTGTATTTCTGTTTTCCCATCTGTAAAATGAGGATAATGATACTGACTTCCTTTGTAAAGCACTTTGAGGTCTTCTGATGAAAAGTGCTATGTAAGAGCTAGGACTATTATCTAGACCAGGGGTAGGCAACCTATGGCACGCGTGCCGAAGGCGGCACACGAGCTGATTTTCAGTGGCACTCACACTGTCCGGGTCCTGGCCACCGGTCCGGGGGGGCTCTGCATTTTAATTTAATTTTAAATGAAGTTTCTTAAACATTTTAAAAACCTTATTTACTTTACATACAACAATCGTTTAGTTCTATATTATAGACTTATAGAAAGAGATGTTCTAAAAACGTTAAAATGTATTACTGGCACGCGAAACCTTGAATTAGAGTGAATAAATGAAGACTTGGCACACCACTTCTGAAAGGTTGCCAACCCCTGATCTAGACACATCAAGATATCTTCCCTCACAATCCCCTCCCCCCCCAAAAAAAACTCATAACATAACGTACAGTACACACACACACAGTGTAGAACCAAGATGAGACCAAGAATCCAAAAACCACCATAGATTTGAACCAAGCAGCAAGATGCATATTTACAAAATTCCAGACTGATTTCACATGCCCAAGATTTGTTCATAATTCTGATGGAAAAGGACCAGTGCATCAAGAAAGCTTCTTGGACTTCAGCCATGCTAACTACTTTAAAACCAGCTTGGAGCCATTTAGCCCAAGCATTCTGTCATGCTAGTTGTTGCAGAGTAAATAATTTCCCGTCGAGTAAAAAAACTGTTCTATTGAAAGTGTTCCTTGCACTTAAATAAAAGGCCTTGGTGTAAGAGTATTGGCAGGCTCTGGGTTGGATTCTCATACCCTTACTCACATTGAATAACACCTTACTAGCCCAGTGGGTCTGCCCCAGAAGCAAATTTGGAGTGGGAGGAGGAAGTTGTGCCAGCCCTTTCCTGATACAGCTTACTTCCGCCTCTGCTGCATTGGCCAATGCATAAGGTGAGGGCGTGGGGGAAATGAAGTCAAGACTTTACCCACTCCCTGCCTGGCCCCCTATGCAGAAGAGAAGAGCAGCATCACAGCGACAGCTGCTCTCCCCAACTCTCCTGTATAACTTGATGTTGTAGGTAGCCAACACAAGGGAATGAGGGAGAAGCTTGGGTTTCCTTATGCCCCCTATGCAAGTGAATTAGGCCACTTATAATTGAGCCCACTGAGATCAATGGGACTACTCATTGAGCAAGGTGTTACTCAGCATGGATAAGGGTACCAGAATGTGGCCTGAAATGACCAAAGGCAAAGTATGTTGGCAGACATTCTACCCAATTAAGATATTTAATTGATCACAAGATCTTTTGTTAATTCAAGACAGTGGAATGTAATATAGATTGGAATGAATACACAAAACGTTTACCAGTGAAATAAGGCACTAAGAAGCACGTGATAATCCCTATATATACACGTTTTAATGCCACCATCATATCTACAACACTTCAAAGCAGGAACAATGTCTTACACTGGATGTAAGAGACTCCTCCAGATTTCTTTCTACTACAGTAAGTAAAGTTACCTTCACACAAATGGTTACACAAGAGCAATACCTGTTTCCAACTTCAAAACTCCAAGCCTCTTCTACTGTTTCATCACTTAGGGCTAGTCTACAATACCAAGTCTACCAATGCAGCTGCACCACTGTAGCACATCTGGTGAAGAGCTCTCCCATCAGCATAATAAAATCACCTCCAAGAGAGGTGATAGCTATGTCAGCGGGAGAAGCTGTCCTGCTGACATAGCACTGTCCACACCAGTACTTAGGTTGGTGCAACTTACGTCACTCGGGGAGTGGGGAAGGATGGCTTATTCACACCCGAGCAACATAAGTTATACCGACATAAGTGGTAGTGTGTACAAGTCCTTAGTATGCTATGCCTCCAAACATCATCTACTCTTATTATTAAAGGGAGATTTTCAAAGTGGCACAGGAATGAAATGTGAAAACAATGTGATCAGCCATTACTTTATGAAAAGTGTCAACATCTCTTAATAGATGAGCAGATAATGGGAAATGAGTATGCTCCTGTCAGTTTTGTCCTGCTTGGTTAAAGCTGTTCACATGCAGTTTTTGCATATGATCCACTAATATTTTCATGATTCATATTATTTTCTCAATTTACAAAGGCAGCTATCCATTTGACACACACTGTAATAATAAGGACACTGTCTAATAACTTATGCATGTAAGCTAGCATAAGCAAAGCTTCTGGGTTTCTGATGTGGGATAGTATGAGTGCAAAAATTCAACTTCAGTTATGGACACCAGCAAAAATTATTCAAAGATGATCACACTGAATAAAAAAAAAAAACCTCAATACTACTGGTCAGTGTCAAATCTGCTTCTGTAGACAGGTTCATTACAATGAAATGTTTTAGTCTAATATGACCCTGGGAACTTGACAACATAAGTGTTAAACCTGACATCACTGACAGTAGAGAGTAGAACACTTTGCAAACATTGAAGCAAAACACACTGGAGAGCTGGCAATGCTTGGTTTTTCCCATTCAAGTAACTGCTTTTTTGAAAAACAGCTTTTAACAGATATCCAGAAATGGTCTATTTAATGTGAGAAATTGCCCCTCATATCAGATTCTTATTCTCTCTGCTATAAGATCAGCTATGTACCATATGTTCCTCACAGTAGCAAAGAATGCATTGTACAAAATATATTTCCCAGTATTTAAACATTCATTCTTCAGTAAAAATGAACAATTTTTGACAGTCCCCTCACCCACCCACACAACTTGCTTGTCACATCTTCTGCCCCATTTTTTTGCAAATGTAGATGTTGTTTATATCTTTATATATATATATATATTCCTTTGTTCCACTCCAATTCCATGGGGAAACAATTATGCCTTAATTGATTTGCCAAAAAATGTCTTTATGAAATGTTTCAGTAAGTAGAATTGTAGTGTGTCTTGTATTATTCATCTTTGTACAGTCATGTATGAAAGATGCTATACACAAAGTTGCATTGTATACACAAATCCCACAAATAAAATTGTTCTAACCTGATGGGGCACTTTTTTGGCTAAGAGTCACTCTTCAATCAAAAATATGTTAATGGGTGTATGTTAGTATTTTTGTCTAATAAAAAAAACTTTGCACAATCAAGATCTTAGATACAAAACACTGCAGGTAACTACAGAAAATCCTAAAATAACTAGATAGATAGTGTTGCAGTTCTCACAGTCCAAGAATTCACAAGTCAATATTCCTTTCTTAGGCAATAAATAACATGCATCCTCTGGTAGAAAGTATTTTGGACTTGAAATCTATTTAATATATTTTAAAGTAGAAATCTCAGTTCCCAGCCACCCAATTTAATTTGCATTTCTGCAGACAAAGGGATAATAAGACAATACATAAAAGAGAGAATTGGAAGGAAAAATAGAGAAATATAGATACTGTATAGGCTATAAAATCAAACTGTAAAGAATCACTATTAAAAACGTAAGGGAAGATAAGAGATGACATTCAACCCTTTAAATATCTACTATGAATGTAACTACTAGAGGATAATAGGGAGCTTTCATGTTTGGATCACATCCTTAACTACAGCTTTTATTTAGCAACCACTCTAAAGAACAAGCCCACAACTCAGGCAATAAAAGAAAAAAACATGGACTGTGTGTTCTCAGCACCTTTGCAAAGAGGCCTAAGACCACTATAAAAGGCACATGTTTCATGGCCAAGTTTGAGCAGATATAAAATAATGCCAGAATTTGAGGGGCCAGACGAGGAAACACTTTTAAAGAAGAAGAAGAAATGGAAAGGCCTCATGTGCAGATTTGTATGGGGAAATAATTGTGTGAGACACCTAAAGCGCCTACCTCATGGCTGACAAAACCTCTACTTTTTAGCACCTTTAGATTCAGAAAGAAGAGTCAGTTTCTTTGGCTGAACTCCACAGCAGTGCAACTGCTGAAGACTGTTATAAAACCCTAGTAACCACTCTGCCTATTAATTAATGGCTTGATAAATGGCTCCTGGAATAAAGCCTGAAGATGAAGTGGGTTTTTCCCACCTGGACGGCTGGCTAGAGATTATTTTCCAGCTTGAATTGGGCCTGACAGCCAGTTGCCCTGGGGCCCAGGAATGCAAGTACTATTCGGGGTGCAGATTTCTAAAATGGCCTAGCTGCTTAGAGACAACAGCCTGAGTAAAAGGGCACCAGGTGCCATGGAGAAACAGTGCGTTCCTAGCTCAGCCCGTCAGAAACGAGAGAATTAGTCTAGTGAATGGATTTCCATGGAGGTGCCTCCGCACTGTAAGTTAAAGAAAAAAATGCACCTAGGATAATTGTGCAGGACTCTCCAGAAAAAGAAAACCCCCAGCACAATTCTGATGTTCACCTTTCCCCTCTCTCCCATTCAGATGATCCACTCCCCCGGCGCGCACACAGAGCCCCCCTCTCCTCCCGCACCCACAACTGGAGCAATCCACTTGGTTTGAACAGCTGGCAGAAGGGTGTTTAGGAAGAGAACAAAGTCTCACCTCAGAACACACACCACGCCTTGCGGATCCCGACAGAGCAAAAGCCTGGCCTGATCCGATGCCTCCTGGAACTTTCCTGACATAGCAGCAGCAGCAGCTCGCTGCCCCCGACTGGAGAAAACAAAAGGTTCAAAGCTGGGAGCAGGAGGAGGCAGCACAGGCAGCCCGCGAGGCGCATTGCTTGCAAGCTGGGGCTGCTGTCTCTTCCTCAGGGTAGCCCGCCTGCGCCCCGCTCAGCGCAACCTTCCCCATTGCTTTGAGGATGGATCTGCTGCTGCTGGACAAACAGACTCAACGCCCGGTCGGAGGAGGAAACGTTTCCCTGCCAGCCGCCTCCTTCACCTAACTGCTTCCCTGCAAGTGGCTGCTGGCCGTCCCGGTCTATGCAATGCTGCTGCCGCTGGGGCGGGCCCCCGACCGGGAGGGGAGGAGACTCCGCGCTCCGAGAACGAGCACCAGCGGCCGCGCGCTCCCGCCGAGCATCCCTTGGGCCGGGCTCCCTGCGCCGCGCCGGCCGCTCCAGGTATGTGGTAGCAGCCTGGCGCACCTTGCACCTGCGTTAGCAGTCGGCCCCGGCCCTGAGTGCAGGCGCAAGCGAGCGCAGAGCAGAGGCCCGCTGCAATGGAGCGAGGCTGGTGCTTCCCAAGGGAGAGAGCTCGCTGCCTGCTAGGGGCTACTCAGAGCCGAGGTGGACCTGCCCGCACCAATCCTGGACGGGGGAACGTGCAATGGAAAGTCTAGTCTGCTCTTGCGCTGGGCATGTAAAGGAGCAGTTTATACAAACCGACTGGGATTTAGCACCAACCTCTCTATGGAAACACGTGTGTGTGTGTGATCCCGCTTTTATTTTGTTCCTACATTCGCCTTAAGTTCTTTCTATTAAATTGGATGTTTAAAACAGATGCACACATGACATTTCCATTAGGGGAGATGGATGTTGCTGCACACTATTTACAATAAATCGTTTGCCTCCCATTGGCTTGGCACATACATATAAATATGCTCCATTTCTCTAATGTTGGATTTTCCCCCCAATCCTTAACTCCAGTTATGAACAGAAAAATGACTGTCGAAATAACACTTCCTCGCTCTATAGAGATCTGCTCCCTTTGTGGATTGAGTCATATCTGCTGATTTTAGTCACTAAAATAAGTTTTTACTGCTTTTGACACCCCCATAAAGCCAATACAACCACGCCAAAGAGGGTTGGATTCAGTTCTGGCTCATGTATCATCAACAGAATTGTTAACGAAGTCTAACTGTAGAATCTTCAAGCAAGGTGCATATTAATAGCATCAGTAACACAATTCAGGCAGGGGATGAGCTTAGCTTTCAATAAATTTGATTACATTGTATCAAATGTATTAATTTTATTTCAATTAATTGTATTTTCAGTTAAAATAATTTGTGGAAGACTAGTTATTTCTTTATGGGAGCAGTGTCAAGACTGGAAGGATATAATGCCACTATGAAAACTCCTCTTCTCTTTTAATTTATAAACTGAGTGTATTTGATCTCTCACTCAGAGAAAGACAAACTTAAAACTCCAGAATGCCATTTTTACACAGACAAGGTGGGTGAGGTAATATCTTGTACTGGACCAACTTCTGCTGGTGAGAGAGACAAGCTTTCAAGGCACACAGAGCGCTTCATAGTCAGACTGCACTTTGGCTATTACAAAGAATGTAGTAGGTATTCAGCATGTGTCTCTATCCAATCCCCAAGTATCGGACAATAACCCAAAATGAGAGAGAGAGAAGAAAATGAAGATTACAGGAAGCTTCAGGTCATCTCATATTAATTTCTTGAACACAATACAGATAGTGGACATTATAACAAAAAGAGGTCAAGGCCCATGCTTTCAATAGTAGCTACCAAATATGCATCCAACCTGGGTCAGGTTTTTTGTGGGGGACGGGAAGGAGGGATATTTTGTTTTTTAGATGCTGAGCACGTGTATCTTCCATTGGGTTCAGCTGGAGTTGTGTGTGCTGAGCATTTTTGAAAATCAACTTTGGGCATTCAGAAATGAGGCACCGAAAATCAATGACTGCTTTAAAAAAATGTGATACAGCAAATCAGTGATGGAAATTAGCTCCCTGGATATTCTTAAAACATCTCTTCAAAGCTTATTTCATTGACAACCTGTTATATCTTCACTGCTCAAGATTAGCATTCCCAGAGCATTCTGCATTTATTCACTAGTTTTACTGTATGCATACACAGTTTGTGCTTTTATTGAGAAACGCTTCAGTTGAATGTACCTGAACAATTAACTTGTCAGGCCAGCATGGATAGTGGAGTTTCATCCCCGAGAAAAAGAATAAATCTTGCCTTGACCTTTATATTTTCAGTTCATCTGGATAGAATGCAGTGGGCACATTGTCTTCCTCTTTGTCCCCTGAATTAATGCACCAGCTTCACCTCTCTTTCTTCTTTGTCTGAGGGAAGAGCTTTGTCATTCCATGGAAGGCTGTACATTGTTGGATCACCCTTTGAGCAACACTGCTGTCTGGTGAATACAAGCAGTGCACTTCAAAAGAAGTTTTCCCTTCTCACGTGCATCTTTAAACACTAATACAGCTGGTCTTCCCAACTGAGAGTTCAAAATGCCTAAGGAAACCAACTGGTAGATCATTAGGCTTTCAGAGCTTTGCTTAGGAAACACTTGCAAAAAGACTGTATTATGGCAACACTGTGGCCTCTATAGGTAAGCTGGCTCTTCATTGGACCAAGTATGGGGAGGGAGATGGAGGGGCTTCACTTGTCTATGCAGTCAAGACCCACAGAGCTGGTCAAGAAATGCACACAAATGAGCCTTTTCGCTCCCTTACCCTTCAATGGGCAATGAACCTTTGTCCCTTGATGCCCATTCTGACCACACAGAACAGCTCCAAATAATGAGAAAATGATTGTAGCAATAAATACTTATGGCATATTCATACCTAGCCAGTGCAGGAAGGGATTAACAGACTTCCCTGGAATCAGGAAAGTAGAAAGGCTAATCCTGTAATAACTGCCCAAGATAAGATACCAAGTCTGGAGAGAGGGCCCTTTGACAAACTAATGAGTAGCAAAAAATACAAGGAAGGGTTACTCTCGGCCCACAGCTGGAGGAAAGCTTGGGTTTTTAGGCTGGTATGCTAGGGAGAACACATTGTCTCAAATAAAAAATAACTATGAGCAGAGTCTAAATGTACCTGCTAGGGCCCTTGAATAAAAAGGGACTTTTCTGGTAATTTTACCCCAGAAGCAAGTGGTGGGTGGGGGAGGGAAAATTTCCCTAACAAAAAAAGGACTGTCATGAGTGGCTACATCTACAAGGAAGTGTTTTTGAAAATCCCATTGCCCCAGCATTAGTACAGGTCCTTCAGGGGTAGGAGTGAAAGTAAAGACTGTCTGTTGGCATTTTACTACTGTTTCTTCTAGCACTGCAGGTTTAGATAACACAGTGGTTCTCAACCGATTTACCATTGTGGGCCGCACTTGTGACCCACAATGTGTTATGTGGGCCGCATCCAATACCACCTCTGTGGCGCTGAGGATGTCATATGGGCCACATCTCTGTGCTGACTGGGCTCCTGCAAGCAGCCTGTGGGCCGCAGGCTGAGAACCACTGATAACACAATGGTCAAACTGCTAGTGGCTTCTCCACACCAGCATTCCCACCTTTGCTAGCATCTGTAGAGCTGCAGCAGTGCTAAAGCAATGGAGAGATTTTTAGGAAATATTTCAGTGTGGACAAAGTCCTGGAAGCAAGAGTAGCCCAATTTGTGGACTAGTATGGTAGCAAAGACTGGTGTGTATTAATTCCTGATGCGTGGGAACAGGCAATGCTGATGGCAGGGACTTATTTTAGATTTGCTTCTTTGCAGAAGCATACCCCCACTGTTAAGATCTTTGTTTACCCTTTACCTGCTGCGGTGTTCAATGTTTTTGAGAGCAGTGGGTAACCATCTAAAATGTCATTGGCCTGTCTTACTCACAGTGCATAATACACAATGATTAGCACAAGTACTATGTAATTTATTTCTTTGACTACAACTGTCAGAATCCTTGAAGCAATCACTACCCACAAACATGTTACATGAGAATATTTGTGTTGTGTTTAGACTTTGAATTATTTTGCTCACATGAATATTTCTCTTTTCATCCACAATGTTGCTTTTTCAACCCCATCTAAGAGGTGTCTTCAACACCTAAAGTACTATTCTGAGCCATATCCCATTCAGATTTCCCTCCTAACAGAGCTTAATACAATTTAAAAGTTTTTGCGTTCTCCTTTTTGGGTATCTGCATAATGTGCAGCACATGCCAAAGTTTAATAATATAGGGAAGATTGGGAGCAGAAATCACACCCTCCCAAAAATCTCTTTATTAATGGTAATTGTCAAAATGTGGAACACAGTCGATGGAATAAGTCAATTATATTTATATATAAGCCAAATAGCACTGGATTCGGGAAATAGGCATACCAGATGAGATGCTCCACAGACTTCAGGCAAGAGCACTTAGTGCATTATGAAACAATTACATAACATTAAATATTTAGAGTCCTTTATAAAGTACCATCATGTGCTAACCAGAAAGAGGGCCTGAGTTTCAATACTTGGTCTGGATCTGAACCTCTTCTCCCAAGTGCAGAAGTTTGGATCTGGGGAAGCTTGGTTCTAGCACATCTCTAGTACCAAGATTTTATGATGTCCACCCTCTTAATGCCTGCTTCTTCACTGTAATAGAGGATTAAAGTTGAAGACCATGAAAAAAAAAAAAGCAAACACTCACTGCAACAATTAGAGTTCCAGTCCAGCACAGCACATGCACAATTACATGGACTTCAATGGGACAACTCACGCTTAAAATTATACATGCTTAAGTTCTTTTGCTGAATCTAGGCCTAGAATGCATGCAACCATATGACCTTAACTGAAGCAAGCGAAGAAAGACTAAATGAATAAGGGTTATGTTGAAAAAAATAGACTGCTATTTTTGCAGTGGAAGCATATGACATTTATCTGTTAACTGATGCAGAAGGCTAGTGAACTGGAGCTGAGCTTGAAATGTAGCATGAAAATCATTTCACACCTCCCAAAGTCATCCTGTGATGTGCTGTGAAGCTGCCTCTGCTAGAATGCAAGCATCCCATTCTCATGTTATTTCCTCACAGTTTCAGTATTCTGTCTCCCTTGCTAGGCAACAGAATAGAAGACAAGAGACAGTGATCACACCTTCGGAAACCTGAGATTAAAACAAAATGGTTATTGACAAACAAATCTTTAAAAAAACATAAATCATGCCCAATCCTTTTTAAGAATAGAGAGGATAGAACAAAAGTAACTTTGTTACTTCCCTTGCCTTTAGACTCAGATTTCCACTCTGTTGGATGTGCCTGAAAAGAGTGACAAAGCTGAAGATGATATATGAAATAATATCCTGCCATCTATGGTGACAAACCTGCCAACTACCACCCTCTCAAAAAGGCCACTCACAGTTGGTGCAGTATGGATCTGTTTGCCTTTGAAGTAGGCTAGATGAAAGAAATCCTGTTGCATCTGTGTGCCATCCTCATCATCTCTTTAATCCAGGTGAAATTCAAGGTGCCCTTTGTGATCTAGAAAGCCCTAAAGGGCCTGAACCTCAACTATGTCAAATCTCATCTTCCACTTCTATGCCCTTTTATGACAATGATGCTTGATTTTAAGAGGACTTGGGAGCCTATCTGCATCTCCTGGTGCCTAAATACATATACAAATCTGTCCCTTTGTTTGTAAAGAGCCTAGTACAACAAGCTTCAGTTCTTGATCCCATAAGTCAAATAATGTATTACCACATTTTATTTGCAAAAGGTTGGTATTGCTATGGCACAAGACTGACTGGGAAAAGCAGAATGTTTGATATGATTTGAAAAAGCACTTTCACTCAGTGAAGCAATCACAGCTTAGTAATCAACATATGCTTCCTGATGCAAGCTGTGATCTATTGTGCTAATACCCTCATTAAATTCTAGTCTCACCTTTTGACTAAAGTGATAGGTCTTTTAGTGCTTCCAAGCTTAAGATCATTTTAGAGGGGCCATCTAACAGTTCTGATAGTTCAGAGGTGGGGAAAAAAATAATATATTACTTAACTAATAAAGATCTGGAGAAAGGATACATTTTATCACGGACCCTATCAAATCCTGCCCACTTTATTCACACAAGTCTTGGCTTCACTGTTGATATATGATGATGAGATAAGCAGAAATAGAATTTAGATCCTCCTTTTCCAAAAGCACAGGCTACTATCACTTGATCTGAAGGAGAATCTCCAAATCTTAGTGTAACACCGACAGACCCCGGTTGTTGGCGGGCAGGATTAAACCTGGGACCTCTGGAGCTTCGTGCTTGAGCCTCTACTGCATGAGCTAAAAGCCAACTGCCTGTTAGCTAAGGCTGTAGAGCAAACTCATTAATCTCTCTCTCTAGTGGTCTTGGTGCCACTACAGCACTACTTGGTGCTGGGTTACATTAGCAGCAGTGGGACCATTCACAGCCTAAGAGGAAGAGAAATTGGTCAATAGAGCAGAAATGCACCAAAATTGTTCCTATTTGTGGAAACACTTTTTTTTTTTTTTTGGTGCTTGTAACTCTGGGAGCTGAAGTATGGAACATTCTCCATGAGGAGTTTTCAGCTAAGAAATGAGCTTCTGTCCTTGGTCCTAAATAGTCAGGAATCATTAAACTTTCAGACATACTGCAATGCCTATCTGTTTGTCCCTGAGTGGATGAATAGATTGGGTTGCATAGAGGTTGTAGTTTTTCCCAAGGGGGTTGCTGCTGGTTCTGTTTTTATTGGATTATTTAAAATAATGTCAAAGTCACCCAGTTTAACAGAAAGGTACCCTCTCATGTGTTGTAAATTGCAATAGATACATAAAATAAGATTATTCTTCTGAATGCTAATATTTGGGGGAATTATAAATCACTGAAAACAACTGTTAGAAATAAACTGCCTTTTACTCTTAGTCATAGCTACAAGCACTGGAACTGTGAGGCGTGTGCGTGTGTGTGTGTGTGTAAATATGCAATTTTGTATATCTTTCCTGAATCCATGAAGTTCCAAACAATAGAAGCGGCATAAGGGCTGGCGCTATTGCTACAATTGGAGCAAATGCACATCCAAGGTGGAATTTTGCACTAATACAGTAACTGAGCTCTTCCCCTCCCAGACAGCGCAGTCCTGCAAAGTGCTGTACCCTCCACTCCCACAAACATGTAGGCCAGAGGTTCCCAAACAGCCAAAGTAAGTAATGCAGTTCTCC
The DNA here is from genome assembly GCA_003942145.1 of Platysternon megacephalum. Classification (NCBI taxonomy): domain Eukaryota; kingdom Metazoa; phylum Chordata; order Testudines; family Platysternidae; genus Platysternon; species Platysternon megacephalum. Next base: position 20,588,666 of record QXTE01000011.1, on the reverse strand, counting down.
TAACTACACCTGTGTAAGTCTTACACCTCTTGTGGAGTTATGATGTCGGTGTAGTAGGGCACTTACATCAGCAGGACAAGGCTGTAGTGTGTACACTGACATAATTAGGTTGATGTAAGCTGCCTTACATCGACCTACCCATGTAGTGTAAACCAGGCATGTTTCCTTCAGGTAATAGTGAAGAAGTAATGGTTTGCAGCAGGATTGGGCCAATGCACAGAAATGTATTTCTCAATGTTTATTTGCAATTTTTAATATATTTACTTCAAAGTTGTGCCTACAGGATCATAGCATCTAGAAATGGAAAAGATCCTTTAGATCACACAGTTCATCCCACTGCAATAGAAAATGTTTATGTCACAGTTCAACATAATAGCATCAGTGTGCATAAGAGAAAGAGCGAGTCCCAGAGCAGTTTGTAGTATACAAAACAACTTCTACAGCCTCTAGTGTGTTTCTGCTCAATAGGGAGAATAGGCTGGAATTCACATTAGGGTTATTGCTAGTATTCTCTTTTTTGGAGTAAAACAGACTTTTGTTGGGCCTGTCATTTTTACAACAGTTTTAGTTTTGCAAATGACTTTCCATTCTTGTTCACAAGCAGTAATTATTACACAAGTTACGGTATGTATGTATTTAAAGAGCATCCCTATGCTATGACTGGATAGGAAGCTTCTTCAGTGCTAATAATATTAACTGCAATTTTGTTGTATTTAGGGTGACCAGATGTTTAGGGTCTTTTTCCTCTATAGGCACCTATTCCCCCCTCCCCGCATTCCGATTTTTCACACTTGCTGTCTGGTCACCCTAGTTGTACTGAATAAGGTGCATGAAGCCAACAAATATCTCCCATAGCAGTGCTACACTGAAATCCAGTAGAATTGCTATATGAAGCATTTTAGAGATCGATAGAGCAGCATAATCTTCTATTCTGTGGCATTACTATATGCACAGACTGTAAGTACATAAATGGGGAACAGAAATTTAATAATAGAGGGCTCTTCATTCTAGCAGGTAAAGATATAACAAGATCCAATGGCTGGAAGTTGAAGCTACACAAGTTCAGACTAGAAATAAAGTAAGGTGCAGACTTTTAACAAAGAGAATAATTAGCCTTTGGAACAAGTTAACAAGGGTTGTTTGTGGAGCAGTCTCCATCGCTGGGAATTCTTAAATCAAGAATGGATGTTTTTTTCTACAAGATATGTTCTAGTTCAGACAGAAATTATTTCAGGGAAGTTCTATGGCCAGTATTATACAGGAGGTCAAATAGATTATCACAATGGTCCCTTCTAACTTTATTAATCTATGGATAAGATAATTCAATATATTAACAAATTGCTGGAAACAAAAATTTATCCTGTAATAATTAATAGAAACTAAAAATTCATTTAGTTTTCATAGAAAGTTCTTTTCTAGATATTTGTGTTTTTAAATAAAAGTAACACCTTGTATTTGTATAAAACTTTTTATCCAGAGTGATCCCATAGTGATACATAGACTATATTCAGGGATTGCTTAATTCACCATTGAAATGCAAACACTTCTGGTGTGGAAATGAGGCAGCTATCCTCTGTCCATAGCAATACGCCATTTGGGATGTGAGAGTGTAGGAACTACAAGGGCATTTCAGATAGCTGGAGTGTGAATACCTCTGCTGGACCCTGGTGCTACTTCCTCTTCCCCTACATGTTGAAGGAAACAATTTGTGCGCTGAATGAGCTCATTAGGCTTGATTTAGGGAGTGGTGGGAGAGGGCCAAATAAAATCAATTTAAAATTATCCCAGGATACATTTTTCTGGAATTACAGAGAAGGATGATACAGGTACTAGCTTAAGATTTGGGAGACCTGCATTCATTTCCTGGCTCTGCCATAGCCTCAACATGTCAATCTGGCCCAGCAGCTCCACAAAGGTACTTGGGTACCTATACCTCACCTCTTGGCTCCTAAACTCACTCAGCGCCTCAGTTTTCAGCAGGGCTGGCTCCAGGCACCAACCCAGCAAGCAGGTGCTTGGGGAAGCCAACGGAATGGGGCGGCACATCCAGCTCTTTGGTGGCAATTCGGCGGCGGGCCGCCGAAGAATGAAGCTGCACGGTAGAGCTGCCGCCGATTGTGACTTCCCCCCTCCCCCCGCCCTCTGCTGCTTGGGGCGGCAAAAACCCTGGAGCCGGCCCTGGTTTTCAGGGCAAAAGTTCCCTAGCCAGCTAAGTTTCTGCTTTTGGCCATGCTCATGGCTGCCTTACCCTAGGCATCTAAATGCCTATCTCCCACCTAAGCCTCAGTGTGGTCCACAAACCAGGCGAAGATAGGTAGGCGAATGTCTATATCCCATACAGGTCCTGATCCAGTAGGTGGACTCTGAGCAAGTCCACCAGATCAAGTCCCATTCAATTTGTGGTGTCAGAACAGCCAGGCAGCCTGTCAGGACTACCAGTAGCTTGGAGTATTTCTGACAAAGTATTGACATTGAGCAGACTGGGGTGGCTGCTTGCATTAAGAGCCTATATACTTGCCTTGGGGTCACCTGGTTAGACCCTTGCTTGTGGATTGGCTAAACCCTTAGCACTGAAAAGTAATTACCTTGGATGACTCATCAGGCTCAGGGTATGTCTACACTATGAAATTAGGTCGAATTTATAGAAGTCGGATTTATAGAAATCATTTTTATACAGTCGATTGTGTGTCCCCCACACACAAAGTGCTCTAAGTGCATTAAGTCAGCGGACTGCGTCCACAGTACCGAGGCTAGCGTCAACTTCCAGAGCGTTGCACTGGGGGTAGCTGGGGGTAGTTATCCCACAGTTCCCGCAGTCTCCGCCGCCCATTGGAATTCTGGGTTGAGATCCCAATGCCTGATGGGGCAAAAACAGTGTTGCGGGTGATTCTGGGTACATGTCGTCAGGCCCCCACTCCCTCTCTCCGTGAAAGCAGACAATCATTTCGCGCCTTTTTTCAGCCCAGACGCCATAGCACTGGGATCATGGAGCCCGCTCAGATCACCACTGCAATTATGAGCACTATAACCAGCTGGAGTGTGATTATTATCCTGGAGTATATGCAGAGCCAGAACCTGCCAAAGCAAAACCAGGCGAGGAGGCAACGGCAGCGCGGAAATAGACATGGACATAGACTTCTCACAAAGTACGGGCCCCAGCAATGTGCAAATCATGGTGTTAATGGGGCAGATTCATGCCGTAGAATGCCGATTCTGGGCCCGGGAAACAAGCACAGACTGGTGGGACCGCATAGTGTTGCAGGTGTGGGACGATTCCCAGTGGCTGTGAAACTTTCGCATGCGTAAGGGCACTTTCATGGAACTTTGTGACTTGCTTTCCCCTGCCCTGAAGCGCCAGAATACCAAGATGAGAGCAGCCCTCACAGTTGAGAAGCGAGTGGCGATAGCCCTGTGGAAGCTTGCAACGCCAGACAGCTACCGGTCAGTCGGACATCAATTTGGAGTGGGCAAATCTACTGTGGGGGCTGCTGTGATTCAAGTAGCCCACGCAATCAAAGACCTGCTGATATCAAGGGTAGTGACTCTGGGAAATGTGCAGGTCATAGTGGATGGCTTTGCTGCAATGGGATTCCCTAACTGTGGTGGGGCGATAGATGGAACCCATATCCCTATCTTGGCACCGGAGCACCAAGCCAGCGAGTACATAAACCGAAAGGGGTACTTTTCAATGCTGCTGCAAGCACTGGTGGATCACAAGGGACGTTTCACCAACATCAACGTGGGATGGCCAGGAAAGGTACATGACGCTCGCGTCTTCAGGAACTCTGGTCTGTTTCAAAAGCTGCAGGAAGGGACTTTCTTCCCAGACCAGAAAATAACCATTGGGGATGTTGAAATGCCTATAGTTATCCTTGGGGACCCAGCCTACCCCTTAATGCCATGGGTCATGAAGCCATACACAGGCAGCCTGGACAGTAGTCAGGACCTGTTCAACTATAGGCTGAGCAAGTGCAGAATGGTGGTAGAATGTGCATTTGGACGTTTAAAAGCGTACTGGCGCAGTTTACTGACTCGGATAGACCTCAGCGAAACCAATATTCCCATTGTTATTACTGCTTGCTGTGCGCTCCACAATATCTGTGAGAGTAAGGGGGAGACATTTATGGCGGGGTGGGAGGTTGAGGCAAATTGCCTGGCCGCTAATTACGTGCAGCCAGACACCAGGGCGGTTAGAAGAGCACAGCAGGGCGCGGTGCGCATCAGAGAAGCTTTGAAAACCAGTTTCATGACTGGCCGGGCTACGGTGTGAAAGTTCTGTTTGTTTCTCCTTGATGAACCCCCCCCTCACCCGGTTCACTCTACTTCCCTGTAAGCTAGCCACCCTCCCCTTCCCCCTTCGATCACCGCTTGCAGAGGCAATAAAGTCATTGTTACTTCACATTCATGCATTCTTTATTAATTCATCACACAAATAGGGGGATAACTGCCAAGATAGCCAGGGAGGGGTGGGGGAGGAGGGAAGTGCCGGGTGGGGTGGGGGAGGGTGGAAGGACAAGGACACACTGCACTTTAAAACTTTAAAACTTATTGAAGGCCAGCCTTCTGTTGCTTGGGCAATGCTCTGGGGTGGAGTGGCTGGGTGATCGGAGGCCCCCCCCACCGCGTTCTTGGGCGTCTGGGTGAGGAGGCTATGGAACTTGGGGAGGAGGGCTATTGGTTACACAGGGGCTGTAGCGGCAGTCTGTGCTCCTGCTGCCTTTCCTGCAGCTCAACCATACGCTGGAGCATATCAGTTTGATGCTCCAGCAGTCAGGGCATCAACTCTTGCCTTGTGTCAGCAATCTGACGCCACCTCTCCTCTTCAGCCCGCGATTCAGCCCGCCACCTCTCCTCGCGTTCATATTGTGCTTTTTTGCACTCACACATGGTCTGCCTCCAAGCATTCTGCTGTGCTCTGTCAGCATGGGAGGACATCTGGAGCTGCGCTTTTTTCTCCTTCTAATCTTCGCTAGCCTCTGCGAAGGAGAAACATTTGCAACTGGTGGGGGGGAAAAAGGGAGATTGGTAGTTAAAGAGAGACATTTTAGAGAACAATATTATCACTCTTTCCCGTTAAACCTTGCTGTTCACATTACACAGCACCTGTGCTTTCATTACAAGGTCGCATTTTGCCTCTTATGGGCCTGCCGGTTTGGTGTGAGAGATCACTCACGCAGTGCCAGGCAACAGAATTCGGCTTGCAGGCAGCCATGGTAAACCACAGTCTTTTGGCTTCTTTAACCTTCATAACATGTGGGAATGGTTTCAAACAGCAGTGCCCTCATTTCCCATATCAAGCGGCCGTTGGGTTGGCCATTTAAAATGGGTTGGCAATTTAAAAGGAGGGGCTGCGGTTTCCCGGTTAATGTGCAGCACAAACCCAACTAACCCCCCCCGGCCCCCAACACACACACACAATTATCTGGGATGATCACTTCACCCCTCCCCCCACCGCATGGCTAACAACAGGGAACATTTCTGTTCAGCTGAGCAGGAACGGGCACCTCTGAATGTCCCCTTAATAAAAGCACCCTATTTCAACCAGGTGACCATGAATGAGATCACTCTCCTGAGGATAACACAGAGAGATAAGGAATGGATGTTGTCCGAATGCCAGCAAACACCGGGACCATACACTGCCATGCTTTGTTATGCGNGTTTCAAACAGCAGTGCCCTCATTTCCCATATCAAGCGGCCGTTGGGTTGGCCATTTAAAATGGGTTGGCAATTTAAAAGGAGGGGCTGCGGTTTCCCGGTTAATGTGCAGCACAAACCCAACTAACCCCCCCCGGCCCCCAACACACACACACAATTATCTGGGATGATCACTTCACCCCTCCCCCCACCGCATGGCTAACAACAGGGAACATTTCTGTTCAGCTGAGCAGGAACGGGCACCTCTGAATGTCCCCTTAATAAAAGCACCCTATTTCAACCAGGTGACCATGAATGAGATCACTCTCCTGAGGATAACACAGAGAGATAAGGAATGGATGTTGTCCGAATGCCAGCAAACACCGGGACCATACACTGCCATGCTTTGTTATGCGATGATTCCAGACTACGTGCTACTGGCCTGGCGTGGTCAAGTGTCCTACCATGGCGGACGGAATAAGGCAGCCCTCCCCAGAAACCTTTTGCAAAGGCTTTTGGGAGTACATCCAGGAGAGCTTTCTGGAGATGTCCCTGGAGGATTTCCGCTCCATCCCCATACACGTTAACAGACTTTTCCAGTAGCTGTACTGGCCGCGAATGCCAGGGCAAATTAATCATTAAACACGCTTGCTTTTAAACCATGTCTAATATTTACAAAGGTACACTCACCAGAGATCCCTTGTCCACCGCCCTCAGGGTCCGGGAGCATGCCTTGAGTGGGTTCGAGGGTTACTGGGTCCAGGTCCAGGGTAAAAAACGTATCCTGGCTGTTGGGGAAACCGGTAGCTCGCAGCAAGGAAGCGGAGAAATCTTCAATCTCTTCATCATCGTCTTCCTCGTCCCCAAAACCCGCTTCCGTGTTGCGTGATTCTCCATTGACAGAGTCAAAGCACAGGGTTGGGGTAGTGGTGGCTGCACCCCCTAGCATGGCATGCAGCTTGGCGGAGAAGCGGCATGTCTGCGGCTCTGCCCTGGACCTTCCGTTTGCCTCTCTGGCTTTGTGGTAGGCTTGCCTTAGCTCCTTAATTTTCACGCGGCACTGCTGTGCGTCCCTGTTATGGCCTCTGTCCTTCATGCCCTTTGAGACTTTTTCTAATGTTTTGGCATTTCGTTTACTGCAACGGAGTTCCGCTAGCATAGATTCGTCTCCCCATATGGCGAGCAGATCCCGTACCTCCCGTTCGGTCCATGCTGGAGCTCTTTTGCGATCCTGGGACTCCATCGTGGTTACCTGTGCTGATGAACTCTGCGTGGTCACCTGTGCTCTCCATGCTGGGCAAGCAGGAAATGAAATTCAAAAGTTCGCGGGCCTTTTCCTGTCTACCTGGCCAGTGCATCCGAGTTCAGAGCACTGTCCAGAGCGGTCACAATGGAGCACCCTGGGATAGCTCCCGGAGGCCAATACCGTCGAATTGCATCCATACTACCCCAAATTCGACTTGGCAAGGCCGATTTCAGTGCTAATCCCCTCGTCGGAGGTGGAGTAAAGAAATCGATTTAAAGAGCCCTTTAAGTAAAAAAAAAGGGCTTCGTGGTGTGGACAGGTCCAGGCTTAAATCGAGGTAACTATGCTAAATTCGACCTAAAATTGTAGTGTAGACCAGGCCTCAGAGTATTCATTACAGCTGGATGGAGGTGGTGGTGGTTCCACCAACCACCTTCTCACTTTTAGCCCAATGGTTAGTGCATTCACCTGGGAGGTGAGAAACCAGGGTTCAATCCCCACCCCAAAAAAGGGAGTAAGGATTTGAACAGGGAACTGCTACCTCTCAGCAGAGTTTTGTGACCACTGAGCTATACGATATTCTCATGTGTGTCACCCTCAAGCTCTCCTGTTTATTCTGTGTAGGTTCTTACAACAGGCCCATATTTATGGCAACCGAGTACACTGCTTTAAGTTATACAGCTGGTATAGTGAAAAACTATTGCTAGTTTGTAAATACTTAGCTGAAATTACTGGACATTTAGTCTAAACCTGTTATCCAAAACTCACATCAGCTCAGATCTGTGTTTACTTCAAAATCCATGTTAACTTTTAATCATTAACTGGTAAGGTTTACATATAAACTAACTACAAAACTGGATCACTTATTCACATTTCAATTTACCTAGCCCACCTTTGGGTGTTTCTGGGTGCTTGGCAGATTTACATTTTTATTTTGTAATTTTGACAGATAATGTTTATTTTAAGCATTTTTTTCTATTTTCATCTATTTAAACTTTCACAGTTGTTGGAAATTATGGGAGGGGTCAGACAATTAATGTTTTGAATCTCAACATATACTGTAATTAAATAAATTGGCACCCTCACTGAAGGACTATCCGGATATGTGGACTCTCTACTCAGACCCTACGCCACCAGCACTCCCAGCTATCTCCGTGACACCACTGATTTCCTGAGAAAACTACAATGCATTGGTGATCTTCCAGAAAACACCATTCTAGCCACCATGGATGTGGAGGCTCTCTACACAAACATCCCACACACAGATGGAATACAAGCTGTCAGGAACAGTATCCCTGAAGATGACACAGCACAACTGGTTGCTGAGCTCTGTGACTTTACCCTCACGCACAATTATTTCAAATTTGGTGACAGTATATACCTCCAGACCAGTGGCACCACTATGGGCACCCGCATGGCCCCACAATATGCCAACATTTTTATGGCTGACCTGGAACAACGCTTCCTCAGCTCTCGTCCACTCACGCCCCTTCTCTACCTACGCTACATTGATGACATCTTCATCATCTGGACCCATGGGAAGGAGACTTTGGAAGAATTTCACCACAATTTCAACAGCTTCCACCCCACCATCAACCTCAGCCTGGACCAATCTACACAGGAGGTCCACTTCCTAGACACCACAGTACACATAAGTGACGGTCACGTTACCACCACCCTATACCGAAAACCCACCGACCGCTATGCCTACCTTCATGCCTCCAGCTTCCATCCCGGACACACCACACAATCCATCCTCTACAGCAGGGGTCGGTAACCTTTCAGAAGTGGTGTGCCGAGTCTTCATTTATTCACTCTAATTTAAGGTTTCGCATGCCAGTAATACATTTTAACATTTTTAGAAGGTCTCTTTCTATAAGTCTATAATATATAACTAAACTATTGTATGTCAAGTAAATAAGATTTTTAAAATGTTTAAGAAGCTTCATTTAAAATTAAATTAAAATGCAGAGCCCCCCGGACCAGTGGCCAGGACCCGGGCAGTGTGAGTGCCGCTGAAAATCAGCTCGTGTGCCGCCTTCGGCACACGTGCCATAGGTTGCCTATCCCTGCTCTACAGCCAAGCACACAGGTACAACCGCATCTGCTCCAACCCCTCAGACAGAGACCAACACCTACAAGATCTTCACCAAGCATTCTCAAAACTACGATACCCGCACGAGGAAATAAGGAAACAAATCAACAGAGCCATACGTGTACCCAGAAGCCTCCTGCTGCAAGATAAGCCCAAGAAACAAACCAACAGAACTCCACTAGCCATCACCTACAGTCCTCAGCTTAAACCTCTCCAACGCATCATCAGTGATCTACAACCCATCCTGGACAATGATCCCTCGCTTTCACAGACCTTGGGAGGCAGGCCAGCCCTCACCCACAGACAACCCGCCAACCTTAAGCATATGCTCACCAGCAACCACACAACGCACCATAACAACTCTAACTCAGGAACCAATCCATTGAACAAACCTCGATGCCACCTCTGCCCACATATCTACACCAGCGACACCATCACAGGACCTAACCAGATCAGCTACAACATCACCAGTTCATTCCCCTGCACATCCACCAATGTTATATACGCCATCATGTGCCAGCAATGCCCCTCTGCTATGTACATCAGCCAAACTGGACAGTCACTACGTAAAAGGATACAAGTCAGATATTAGGAATGGGAATATACAAAAACCTGTAGGAGAACACTTCAACCTTCCTGGCCACACAATAGCAGATTTTAAGGTAGCCATCCTACAGCAAAAAAACTTCAGGACCAGACTTCAAAGAGAAACTGCTGAGCTTCAGTTAATTTGCAAATTTGACACCATCAGCTCAGGATTAAACAAAGACTGTGAATGGCTAGCCACCTACAAAAGCAGTTTCTCCTCCCTTGGTGTTCACACCTCAACTGCTAGAAGAGGACCTCACCCTCCCTGATTGAACCAACCTTGTTATCTCCAGACTGATTCTTGCCTGCATATTTATACCTGCCTCTGGAAATTTCCATTACATGCGTCTGATGAAGTGGGTATTCACCCACGGAAGCTTATGCTCCAATACATCTGTTAGTCTATAAGGTGCCACAGGACTCTTTGTTGCTTTTTATTACCATTACCACACAAGTTGTCAAAATGTCAAAATATACAAAGCAAATATACTTAAATCAAACTATAATAAGTTCTCAAGTAGCATTTTTTCCTACTTTGCCTATCTGTAAATTTTGATTATTATCGATGGAAATATTTTTTTTGTTGGTTTGAGAGTGTAGCCAGTAAAATTGACATTTACCAATAAAAATATAATCCTTCCAAGCCTGTGTATAAATAACTGTAGGCGGCTCTACAACTATTAATTGGCTCACAGGGAAGATTGACACATGCTGAGTCATCAACATCACTTTAGTACATTCCTTTTTCTTGGAAATCTCTTCCAGCACTGTACTTCTTCATCCCTACTTGGATTCTCATAAGATCACATTTCAAAATGTTATAGCTACTTTATTCAACACTCGTATCTTATATTAATTGGACATTCAACATTTCTTTCTGGTAAAAATACTGATCCAGGTGTTTGTACACTACAGAAGATTTTTCCTAAATACATGTTCTGCTATGATAATTATCCCTTCTGCACTGTAATTTCCTTCCCACAACTCAAAAGTTGATTTATTCTCCATGTGTTCTTTGTTGTGGAATTAAAAGGTTAGTGGTTGCAATAGACTTATTTCAAGCAGAGCTAATCTAAACAATTGCAAACGTGTCTTTGTGTCCTCATGGTTCATGAGCACAATCAAATTGTCAACATTTGCCAACATATACTTACTACAAAGTTACCACAGCCCTCAGGACAGGAGCCATGTCTTACTACCTGTTTGCACAACACCAACACAATGAGACCCTAAAATCTTGGTGACGCTCTAAGACCAATCCTAATACAAAAAAATAAATAATGTCCATGCAACCCTATTGACTTCAATGAAATAATTTAGTACACTGTTTATAGATATATGGGAAGCTACATGTACTCCATGAATCTCACAGGGAGTATTATCATATTCTGAGAAAAGTTACTATGACTCTAGGTATCTCTGTGTTCTCACCTACACACTACTGCAATGTTATTTGTATAAAATATGCCTTGTAAGGCATATTTTGAAAACTAATAACACATGGGTCAATAATATCATTGTGAAATGTATGTAATAATGCTGTGTGTGGAATTATGGATACTAAAAGGTCCTTAAACCAGGCATGTCAGAGGAAATTGATGAACAGGTTTTCTCCAGACAAAGGAAAGAGGCCAACACCTCAAACCAGATGTGGTCAAATTCAATGGACTATTCATTTGTATCAAAGGTTGCAAAAAGAGGACATTTACATTGTAAAACTGCAGCAGGAAGTATCACCTGGGTATACCCCACGGGACACCATAATCAAGATGGAGGCAGCCCCCTGAAGGAGACTGGAGACTGAACCCTAGGGGATTAATTTGACCCTGAAACAAAGGCAGACTTTGAGATATAAGGACACACAGAAAGACTTGGGATTATCCTTCACCTGAGGAGACAAGGAAAACTAACTTCTTGGATTCTGTGGGGATCCTGGCTAAGAGTTAGTCGGCTACTGCTTAGAGAGGAAACTACCTTGAAAGGAGTCAGTAGTTTGTTAAGGTCTTACCCATTAGAAAGCATATATTTTTATTTGTTTGTAACTATTTCTATCTTTATTCCTTCTACTTGGTATCACTTAACTGAAGTAAACACACTCTTCCTTTCAAATACAGTACTGAGGTGCTTTATAATAATAAATAAAACAAGTTTATTAACACAAGACATAAGTTACGTTAATAAGCTATAATGTACTGACTCTTTGAAAGAGCAGCAAAATTAATATATTTTGTGAATGTACAGTGCTATGTGCTGTGCATTGCAGACATCTCTGAGGAAATCAGGGGTTGGAGTTCACAGATTGTTATCTGCTAGGCAAGGTTTGGGCAGGGACAGCCTTGAGAAGTTTGCTGGTGAGGAAGACAGACTGGTGTGGCAGGGGGCTGATGCACAGTCTAATCTCCAGCAAAACTAACTCTTGCTGGGGCAGAGAGATAGCACAGTGGCTCACAGTTCTGGATGTCCCCAGTAGAATGTTACAGTTATATTGGAACTAATAATGCTATTTGGGGACCAAAGTACTAATTGGTGTGATTATATGTGGCAGAATCTGGCCAAAAGGAAATAACACAAGGGGTTATTGTACTGAATATTATTCACCTTCATATTTCATTCATTATAAACTCCCCCCACCCCACCCCACATGAAGCTTCTGCAGAATTTCCCAGCAGAATACCACAGAATCCAGAATCAGTATCACAACACGTAAACCCAGCTTGCGAGCACAAAGGAGCCTTGCTAAAGGGCAACATTTGTCAAGAAGACCCAACTCAGCCTTAAATTTGCTTATGCAGTTTTGCAACTGTTCATGGGCTCAAACTCAGAAGCCATTTAAAAAAAAGTATATCTCCTCAAAATTTAACATATTTGATCCCAAAATCGGTAACATCTGCAAATCAAATATTGTACTTGGAAGGAATCAGTTTTTACCTATCAAAACCCTGCAATTTTAGAAGGGGGCCATTTCCACATTTTAGGATTTTTTCACCAAATAAATCTTTATACAGAGTTCTGCCATCATTGTAGTTGGTTGAGATTTCAGGGTTGTTGGAAGTTTCAGGCAATTTATTCTAGTCTGCAAGCCAATTGTAGCTTGCGGGTGATTAGAAGATATTGTCAAGCACTAAATCTGAAATGCACAATCCATCAGCTTTCACAGTGAGTCATCACCTGCAATTTTCAGAAGACTCAGCACATACCACTCAGCTCTCTTTAATAAAAGGAATCTTTGTAACAGCATTTATTTTTAAATTCCTTTGGGGGAAAAACCCAAGAAGATTCTATGTCTGTGAAAGTACAAAACTCATGTAAGAAATCAAGTCATGACAATGTTCCCATGTATGTTAGTTTGTAATTCTTTTTTTTAAGCCATTTAAAGTGATTTAAGTAATGAATATAAAATTAAGCTTAATTGTTTCCTTTCTGAGAGGGCACTGTGTCTGCATGGAAACCATGGTAACTAGGAATATGCTGGTACCTTGTTCCTGAGTAATAACATTGCATATAGAGTAGGTTTTGTGCCTAGCAACAAAGCTTTGCCAACAGAGTTTTTAAATAGCCCTTTCCCCCTCTCCCAAGCCTTTCTTGTCCCATGCTATACATATGCACATTCTTGGCACCCTTATGACTTCACTAAAGTGCCTCCTAAGCATGCAATAAACAGCATAAAATACAATTTCACACAAAAGAAAGCAATGTATTCACATGGCCATAGCTTTGAAAGAGTACAAAGCTCAAGTCCCCTTCCCTGTAGAGCTGTTGCGAAGCATGACTCATCCTTGGCCAACATATTGGATGTTCACTTTAATTAGGATATGTACTTCAAAAGATTGCTGCAGACATTTGCTGCTAATAGCAAATCACTCCCTGTCACATAACAGAGTAAAAATGATTTCAGTACATTATGCTGTACATTTAACTCATTTTAGGACATGTGGACAAAAATTAATTAGGGGAATGCATTAACTTGCATCTATATTGTCATGTTGGCATTGAAAAGTGCAAAAGAAGAAAGTTGTGCCACCAAGTGTTTGTTACATATTTTCTAAACACTGAATAATTTTACATACAAATCTGCAAAATCCAGTAGATCAGACTGTAACAGGGTCAGGACTCACCACTGCTGGCACCTCCTGCTTGTTGCTCCGGGAATTAGCTCATCAGCTGTGGAGCGCCCTCTGCGCATAGGGTCTCGCCATTGTCTGCTCATTTGGGAACCGCCTTGCTCCCCGCTCGGCAGTGTCCACTTCAGGACACTGCCCTCCGGCAGCGCCCACTACTCCATTCTCACCCCCTTCTGGTGGTGGTGGTGGGGAAGGGGGGTTAAACAGCAGTCCTCCAGCTTGCACCTGCCTCAGTAGCCAACCACAACCCCAAAGTCTAGCCCCTCACCTAGGAGGCAAGTTGTAGTCTGTCTCAGCCACACTCCTCCATGGCCAGGTGCAGTGCAAGGGAGGGGGGGGGGGGAACCCAGGCCCACCCGCTACTCTGGGTCCCAACCCAGGGACCCTCTAGCGGCAGCCTCTCTCTGCCCTCCTTCTCTCCCTTCTTGTCCGCCTATCTTCCCTGGGCCACTTCCTCTTTGGCCCCATGCACCTTCTCAACCCTTTTTAGTTGGGGGGGGGGGAGGGAGGGGCTCAGCCTGGCAGGTAACTGGGCTGGCACTCTTCTCTGCTCCCCCAAGCCTGCCCAACACTGCTCTGTCCAAGGTGCTACCTCCTTACCTCAGGAGCCAGTTCTCCTCCCTTGCTAGTCAGGGAGAGACTGCCCTCTCCTTTGCTAGGCAGACTTTATATAGGGCCCAGCCCGGCCCTGATTGGCTCTCCACAGGCCTTTGCTGATTGGCTGCTGGTCTGCACAGCCTCTCTGGCCTGTTCCAACCCTTTTTCTCATGGAGTGGGACAACCACCCCACTACACAGACAAACCCAGATGAGGATCCAATTTGTGTGTATAACCTTGGTAGATAAGAGATAAACAAAGTGGTACAGCTTTCATTCTGTTGATGATGCAGGCTAAAAAGCTGACTTTAAACTCGCATACAGATACCTTGTTCTGTAGAGCCAAGTGAGTAACACGAGCAATGCATGTCAGGCTTTTGTGTCACTCACTCAGGGTCTAACAAGCTAGCACATATACATAATAGTGCTGCATCCTGGTAGCTGAAAAATTGTCAGCTGCAAATAATCCACATGAAACATGCTCTTAGGGGACTGGTCAGTGAACAAGTGAAAAGATTATATCTATTCCCACAGGTAGCACAGGACACGTGATATGGGTAAATCCTCACCCTAGTTCTAAGCCAGTCCGATGGAGTTAAAATGTTAATGTTCATAATTTATTATTGCTATGTGTGAGAGTCTGATGGACTCTGGGGTGGATGTTCTGGGGAATCCACAATGTGTCATGAAGACTGAAGAGGTCCAGTAGCTGGGGTTCACAGAAAATACCACATTCTGCTGCCTAGTCACCGAAGGGCAGGAAGGGGCACTAGGCCCCCCGCCCAAAGATGACATACAACTCATCAGATGTCTTTGTGCAAGTTGGGGGTGAAAGGCAAATGGAGCTGTTGGGCAAGGGCCGCCTAAACAGATTTTGGGATTCAAAAAGTTTAATGAAGGCCCGAATAAGCATCCAGACTTTAGGATGATTACCCAGACTGGATAATATGAGGTTCCCTGAACATGCTTAGGGGACAAACACTTTCAAAGCACCTTGATGTATAACTGCATCACCCAGTTAGCCACTGATTCATGCATTCATTCTCCCTCACTTTTAAAAGAGGATCTTTCAGGTCAAGAGGTGACCTCTGTATAATAATGCTCTCAGCTGGCAGAACAACATTTAAGATGACTTTTTCCATTCTGAAAGTGGGATTTTGCTATATGGTACCACTAAGGTTAGCTCTTGCTGTGCTGCATTGGGTCAGCTGCAACATGGGTATTTTGTCAAATAAAATTTATATTATTTATATACGTAATATACATATAAAATGACAGACTTGTCCCAGTTAGCACAAAAGTGCCTGAAATTCACACAGAGGGGAACATTTTGTATGCGATTTGGACACATGCCAAATCTGTTCAGGAAGCTTCCTGTGTTTATCCATTGAGTGAGAAAATAACACGACACAGCTTTGCTTTAGAGTCTTAGCCATTATTACTCCACCAGCATTTTTCCTGCAAGTATGGTTAATGTGTAGCCAGTATAAACTAAAGCTAATGTTTTCCTAATTAATTTTTCTTGATCTGATCCAAGAATGACTCTCTACCATTTGAATTTACTCAGGACCCTGGAAACAAAGTTATTGAGGGAAACATTGGTTTCTGCTAGTATAAACAGCAGCAAACATTCAATTCTCTTAATTGGCTAAGACGGTTTTCACTGCTGACAATGGCATTCTTATGAATAAAGCATAAATATATATGATAAGACAAGGTATGTTTTAGTGGCTAAACAAAGTGTTCCAAGCTAGGAGGGGTTACAAGTGCTTTGGAGGATAGGATTAAAATTCAAAATAATTTGGACAAACTGGAGAAATGATCTGAAGTAAATAGGATGAAATTCATAAGGACAAATGCAAAGTACTCCATTTAGGAAGGAACAATCAGTTGCACACGTACAAAATGGGAAATGACTGCCTAGGAAGGAGTACTGCGGAAAGGGATCTGAGGGTCATAGTGTACCACAAGCTAAATATGAGTCAACAGTGTAACACCATTGCAAAAAAAGCAAACATCATTCTGGGATGTATTAGCAGGAGAGTTGTAAGCAAGACCATCATCATCATCATGTTCCTATTATGCCTCTGGCATTTAGGGCAGTGACGAAGCTCCTCCACTCCTGTCTGTTTCTGTCAAATCTTTCAATAGTTTCCCAGATGTGCCCCAGGTTTTTCAGCTTGGCTTCCACAGCTCTTCACCATGTTGTTTTCGGGCGGCCTCGTTTTCGCTTGCCTTCAGGTGTCCATCTTATTGCTACTCTGGTGATGGAATTAGTTTCCATTGGAAGCACATGACCGATCCATCTCCAATGTCTCCTGGCAATGATGGTGCTCAGATCCTCTTGGCTGCACTGTGTCAATAGATCGTGGTTTGAGATTGTTCTGGGCCAAAAGATACAGAGGATTTTTCTGAGGCAGGTTGTATGGAATGAAGACAGTTTGGACATGTCATACTTTCTCATTCCCCAGCATTCTGCACTATAAAGTAGTGTTGAAAGTATGCAGCTCTGATAAATCTTGAGTTTGGTTTTGGTGTTGTATTTTGATGATTTCCAGACTATATTTAAGGGCCTGAAGGTGTTCCTGGCTTTATTGATTTTGTTCCGGATGTCCTGGCTTGTTCCACCATCATGGCTGATGGTGCTGCCCAACTATGTGAATGTTTCTACATTGGTGAAAACATAATCCTCTATCCATACTGGTGATGGTGAGGCAATATTAAAGGTCATGATATCTGTCTTATTGCGGTTGATTTTCAGTCCAATTTGCTGGCTGAATGCATTGAGTCGAGTTGTTTTTTCTTGTATATGGTGTTGGGTATGTGATAGGAGAGCAACATCATCTGCGAAGTCCAGTAAGCAAGACACGAGAAGTAATTCTTCTGCTCTACTCTGCGCTGATTAGACCTCAACTGGAGTATTGTGTCCAGTTCTGGGCACCACATTTCAGGAAAGATGTGGACAAATTGGAGCGAGTCCAGAGAAGAGCAACAAAAATTATTAAAGGTCTAGAAAACATGACCTATGAGGGAAAATTGCATTTGTTTAGTCTGGAAAAGAGAAGACTGAGAGGGGACATGATAACAGTTTTCAAGTATGTAAAAGTCTGTTACAAGGAGGAGGGAGAAAAATTGTTTTTCTTAACCTCTGAGGATAGGACTAGAAGCAATGGGCTTAAATTGCATCAAGGGAGGTTTAGGTTGGACATTAGGAAAAACTTCCTGTCAGCGTGGTTAAGCACTGGAATAAATTGCCTAGGGAGGTTGTGGAGTCTCCATCATAGGAGATTTTTAAGAGCAGGTTAGACAAACACCTGTCAGGAATGGTCTAGATAATAGTCCTGCCACGAGTACAGAGAACTGAACTAGATGACCTCTTGAGGTCCCTTCCAGTTCTATGATTCTATGATTCTTAACTTGGGTTAGCTAACCCACATTAGCTAACTTGGGTTCAAATACCATTGTGAAGATATGGCAAGTCCGCAACACATTTAGCTGCTCAAGTTCATCCCCAAGCTCTCCTATGAGCTTTAACTCAAGCTGCTTTTAAAGTTAAAATACAAAGTTACCATGTCTTCACTGTTATTTTAACCTGAGTTAAGAATACACTTGGTTTTTGGCAGTGTAGATATATCCTTAGAGTCAAGAATCCCGCCTGCCAGAAAACAGTGCTGAAAGCAAGCAACTGGGTCCATGATGGGAGAGTGGCAAGTTAAAATAGCCCCCACTTCATAACCGCTGTGAAATACCCATCTCAACAGTGCGGCACAGGAGGCTGAAGCCTGAAGACTCTATAGGTAAAGCAAGAATTTAATGTGGGTTCATTTTAGGTGTTTAAATTGAAATACAGCCATGAAAGTAGAGATCAGCTCAAACTGGAACCTCAGATGCATAGCACCACATGAGTTGATTGTGTGACCGTTACACTCCATTGGAGATCTTAACCCCTATATCCCCACAGGACAGTCCCTCAGATAGTGATACCCTACTGACCAACCCTGAGTGGGACTGAATTTCAGTCTGACTATTGGAGAGGTCCTGGCTTGAGTATTGACACTCCTGGAAAGATCAAGCATGCTTATGGGACAATTTGAGGGTTTCTTTTGAGCTATGGTGGTGATCTTTGATGACCTGAGTCACAAGTATACAGCTGAAGCCACACTTCAGGTGTTGTGGCAGGGACATATTGACCAGTTGCTAAATCTGCAGGCCACCAAGAAACCCTCCAGTTTTGACTAATTCGTGCACTGCATTCATCAGTTGTGCTTGGCATCCCCTGGCTCATTGCCTATGACTAGGGCCCTACCAAATTCGTGGCCATGAAAAACACATCACAGGCCATGAAATCTGGTCTCCCCCCATGAAATCTCATCTTTTGTGTGCTTTTACCCTATACTATACAGATTTCACCAGGGAGACCAGCATGTCTCAAACTGGGGGTCCTGACCTGAAAGGGAGTTGCAGGGGGCTTGCAAGATTATTTTAGGGGGATCGTGGTATTGCCACCCTTACTTCTGCACTGCCTTCAGAGCTGGGTGGCCGAAGAGCGGTGGCTGTTAGCTGGGTGCCCACCTCTGAAGGCAGGTCCCTGTCAGCAGCAGTGCAGAAGTAAGGGTGGCAATACCATACCATGACAACCTTACTTCTGGGCTGCTGCTGGCAGTGGCTCTGCCTTCAGAGCTGGACTCCCAGCCAGGAACCGTCACTCTCCAGCTGCCCAGCTCTGAAGGCAGCACCACCACCAGCGACAGCGCAGAAATAAGGGTAGCAGTACCACAACTCCTCTTCAATAACCTTGCGACCCTCCCCCCCCCCACTCCAACTCCTTTTTTGGGTCAGGACCCCTATAATTACAACACTGTGAAATTTCAGATTTAAATAGCTGAAATCATGAAATTTACAATTTTTAAAATCCTATGACTGAAATTGACCAAAATGGACCATGAATTTGGTAGGGCCCTACCTATGAGCACATATTGGTAGTACTCCCCATTTTGCCAACAATCCTGTTTCCCAAGACCCGACCCAGGACCAGCAATCCTTTGCAGCTTACTTGGTCCTCCAAAGAATTCAGAAACGTGGAGAGAGGATCCAAACAGGACCCTGGCAACCCCCACATCCTCTCTGACATCCCCAGGAATTCATGTTAAATGTCAGCACTATGCCAACATGTTTGGCAAAGAGAAGCTGACACCATACCATCTCATCGCAGCTATGATTCCCCTTTGACCTCCAGCTGGAAGCACAGATTCCCTTCGGGCACATTTACTCGCTTTCCAAACTCTAACTACAGGCACTGTGGAGTTATCTCGAGGAAAACCTGCAGAAGCGGGGTTCATTCACCCCTCCACATCCCCAACAGAGGGACATGGCAAAGAAAGCAGCTCCCTCTGGCCTTGTGTGGACTATTGAGCTCTTAACAAGATTACATTCCAAAACTGGTACCTCTTTCTGCTTATTTATGCACTGTTTGAAAGACTCCGTTCTGCCAAGGTCTTCACACGGTTGGACCTCCAAGGAGGTTATAACTAAGGCTAAGATTTAGTATTTTTGGTAAAAGTAATGGGCAGGTCACGGGCAATAAATAAAAATTCACAGCCCATGACTTGTCCATGACTTTTACCAAAAATACCCCTGACTAAATCTCTACTTCTGAGGCCCTGCTGCTCTGGGGGCCCCTGCTCTGGGGGACCCCTGCTCGAGTGCTGGGGGTTGACTGCCCACGGCCGCTGCTCCCCGGGGACCACTCTCCAGGCGGCCTCCAGACACCCCTGGGGCTGCTGCTCTAGCCGGTCCCCAGGGCACCCTGAGGACTCCTGCTCGGGCACTCCCCAGAGCCAGCTGCACTGGCCACTGCTCAGGCAGTCCCCGGAGCCAACTGCCCGGGGCCACCTGAGCAGCGGCCGGTGTGGCTGGCCCTGGGGTAGCATCCAGGACTGCTGCTCAGGTGCTCTCCAGAGCTGCTCCCAAGACCACTGCTCAGGTGGTCCCCAGGATCAGCCACTGCTCACGTAGTCCCCAGAGCCAGTTGCCTGAGGCCACCCAAGCAGCGGCCAGTGTGACTGGCCCTGTGGACCGCCTGAGATCACTGCTCAGGAGTTCCCTGGGGCTGCCCCCAGGACCACTGCTTGGGTGGTCTGCGGAACCAGCCACACTGGCCACTGCTTGGAGGGTCCCCAGAGCCAGCTTCCCGGGGGCTTCTGAGCAGTGGCCAGTGCAGCTGTCCCTGGGGACTACCCAAGTAGCTGTCCCTGGGTCACTCCAACAGTGGCTGGTGCAGCTGGCCGTGGAGCACCCGAGCAGCTGGCCTCACACCAACCGCTGTGGTAGTCACAGAGGTCACGGAAAGTCACGGCATCCATGACTTCTGCGACCTTTGTGAAAGAATTGCAGCCTTACTCATAACCTGGTGAGGATCCAGGAAAGAGGTGAATGGAAGACCACATTCTGTGCCAGATATGGCCTTTTTGAGTATTTGGTCATGCCGTTTAAGTTGTGTAATACCCTGGCGACATTGCAGCATTTCATATTGACATCTTTGGGGACATGCTCAACCAATTTGTTGTCATTTACCTGGACGACATCTTCTTTTTCTCTGAAAGTCAGGCCCTCCATAATTATCACATGTGCACTGTCTAGAAGAGGATCTGCCAACCATCTCTAAGGAAATGTCAAGAAATTCTTTGATAAGGACACAATGGAATTTTTGAGATATATCATCTCGGCCAAAGGGGCTCATCATAGATTCACATAAGGTGGCAGCAATATTCAGTTAGGCCACACCCCAGGACGTATGTGGAGTGCAGAGTTTCCTGTGGTTCAACAATTTCTACAGGTGATTTGTTAAAGGATTCTCTAACCTTTGCACCCATAACAGCACTCCTGCAAAAGGGGGCCCAGTTTGCCTGGTCCACCGAGGCTCAGTTAGCCTTTGATCAACTGCAAAGGGCATTCACCTCAGCACCCAGATTCACCCAGTTCCCACTAAACCATTTATGATCAAAGCTGATGCCTCAAATTTCCCCATAAGTGCAATTTTATCTTAACATGTAGCCCTGCAATTCTGCCCCATCCCTTTTATTCTCGGAGGCTAACCTTGGCAGAAAAAGCTTACAATATTTGGGACAAGGAGCTACTGGCTATCAAGGTGGTTGTCGAGGAGTGGCACCAACTTCTAGAAGGAGCCTGATTCCTGGTCCAAGTCTTGATGGATCACAAGAACTTGGAGTACCTACGGACTGCTAGATGCCTTAACCAACACCAGATCCACTGGTCCCTCTTCTTTGCTTCTTTTGATTTTGTAGTAACCTAATGCCCAGGGACAAGAAACAGATAGGCAGATGTGCTATCCTGCAAAGATGAATATCATGAACCTAATGAAGAGCCCTCTGCCACCATGCTCCAGGGGTCCAACTCTATCAACAGGATGATTGACAGCAGTCTGACATCTTCCATCCACTCCCTGATGATCCATTCACAATGCAGATCCACCAGACCCTGAATGATGCTGGTACCTAACCCAACTTCAAGTTTTGATTACAGAACCACCTTCTCTATTGCAAGGATTGTATTTATGTTCCAGAGGGACAACCCAGGCTTCGGGTATTCAAACAATGCCATGATTCATCACTTGCAGGCCATTTTGGCCAAGTCAAGACCTGGAATCTGGTCCTGAGTTTACATCAAGGATTATATAAGGTCCTGTGACTTCTGCACCTGTATCAAGAACCCACAATCAAAACCCCTAGGTCTCCTTTAGCCTTTGCCCACACCTACACAGCCTTGATCTACTACATCAATGGACATTATGGAAGAACTTCCATGCTCTCAGGTATACTCTGTAATCCTGGCTGCCATCAATCTCCTAAAAATATGGCACACTTCATCCCATGCCATACTGTTCCTACTGCACAGGAGATGAGTCAGTTCTTCCTGGAAAATGTCTTCTGCTAACACAGGTTACCAATGGGCATTATATCAGACCAGAGACCCCCGTTCATCTCCCTATTTTGGCAAAAATTTCTCAAGTCTCCTTGGCATCCAGTTCCTTGCTGCATCCACCTAACATTCTCAGTCTAATGAGCAAACAGAGTCAATCAACTCTTGGAGCAGTATGTTTGCTGCTTTCTGTGCTGTTACCACAAGGACAACTGGCTTCCCCTGCTGAATTCACATATAACAATGCAATCCACATCTTGACCCAACATAACCCATTCTTTGCAAACTATGGCTTTCACCCAGACTTACCCACAAGTTCCCCAGTACTGGCCACTGCAGATTTAGCCTCCCATCTACACCAGGTGCACCGGGAGCTCAAAGAACTCTTGCAGTCTGCCAAAGAAGCCTATAAACACCATGTGGACCAAGACCATCAGGGCTGCCCCCAATCTGACCAGAGAGACAAGCTGTGGTTCTCTGCCCAGAACCTTAAATCGAGTCACCCATCTGCCAAACTAAACTACCAATACGTAGTCCCCTTCAAGATTATAGAACGGGTGAACCCTGTGGCCTTCAGATTACAGCTGCCCAAATTCTTGAAGATCTACCCTGTCTTTCACATCTCACTTCTAAAGCTTTACACTGAGAACCCATACCCAAACCACTCCAACTTGTCATTACTAACCACAACAGTCCATGGACAGGAGGAGTACTTGGTCCACCAAATTCTCAACTCTCAGCAAGTTAGGAGAAGGCTCCAGAACCTGGTGGACTGGGAAGGCTACGGTTTGCATGAATAGTCTAGGGAACCAGTAGAGAATAACCCTGCCTCTGACCTACTGCGAGAGTTCCATCAGAAGTACCTTGAGAAGCTGAGCCTCAAGGGCCGTAGGAGATGCCCTTGCGTGGTGGGGAGGGATGTTGTCAGGAAGCAGGGCCTGCAACAGAGCCAGTCTCCAGGCAAACTAATGAGCACAGCTAGCCTGTAGCAGGCTGCCTAACTGGCTACGGGAAGAATCAGGAGACCAGCTCTTAAGCCCAGCAGCAGTTCAATGACTGGGATAGGTCCTGTGCCTGCTTGTTCCCTGCCTTGCTGCTGCCCTGTTCTGGCTTTGGGCCCTAACCCACTCTCATTTTGGCCCAGCCTCACTCCAGGTAACCCAGCTCTGACCATCAACTCTGATTCCTGACTTCCGACTCCTGCTCTGACCCTTGGCTCTGGCATCTGGCCTCTGGCTCTGACCTTGACCTCCTTGCTACTGACTTCTGCTCCAACCATTTGGCACAACTGCCAGTGTTTCGGTATCTGACAGTGTGTGTGCCAGAAATATATTTTAAGACTCTTTGAAATGAAGACCCACAAGCCCTTCACACATTATAGATAACAGTTTTCATGGTTTTGTAAATTTAGCAATAAAAATTACTCCTTGTTAGAAAGTAGTCCATAAGGCATTAGGCTAGGACTGAATTTATTAGCACCATGCATACTTTAAAAGCATGCTCACACGATCAGATCAATAACACGTTTTGTCAGAAAATCATCATCATGCCTCTCACTACTCAAAAAAACTGCACATTTCCATTCTCACTCCTACAGCAGAGTTTTCCTTTAAAAAAAACTCAGATTAAAAAAAACAACACACCAAACCCTAGATGAAAATAACATAGTTGTGACAGAAGCTGCCACAAGCCATCAAGTTCATTTCAAACTAAGGCTTCAGTCTTGCAAACTCTTATAACATGCTTAACTTTACTTAGGTGGCTAGTCCTACTGAAGTCAATGGGAGCACCCATAGTAGTAAAGTTAAGCACTTGCATAAGTGTTTGCAGAATCAGGGCCTAAAATTCCATCCCATTAATAGGAATAATGTTTTAGTGCTGGCAAGAGGTGCCAGTTTACCACCACCATATAGCCACAGCACGGCATGGCAAGCTTCCCAGATTACTCTCCCACCACTCCTCAGCCCTGGCCTGGAGGCACAATCCATCCCTATGCCTATTCCATACATGGCCTTCCTGTGGAGATTAGAACAAAAGTACTGATATTTATTAAGGGCTTATTGAGACTAGGAAAACGTTCACCTATGGAACTATATTAATACAGCTACATCGGTAATTCACCCCTTGTACACATTGCACTGGGGATTTGCACTGGTGTAGCGACATCAGTGTATCCACACAGGTAGGAAAAACCCAGTAGAGACAGGGTCTAATGTCAGCTGTGTTGATTTTGCCCTCGGGACATCTGTCCTGTAGGAACAAGAGCACAGCCAAAGAATCATGTCACATATGCTACTAATCATCTGTTAGAAGTTCACAGCTTTTCAGTCCTATTCACCTGACTCTGATTTGAAACATTATCATCAACCATATCTCACTACAACTTCTCTGGGCCATTCACAGGAGAACTCTATAATCAATAGCTAAAAGCTATTTGGTATACACAGCTACAATAGTTGTTCCCAGGGTAAAGATTATGGCCCAAACTATCAAAGGGGCATAAGCAAAAGTGTGCCAACTGTGCACATGCTTTTGGGCATATCCAGCGTAGTCACCCCCTGTGTACTATGGGACTGATGTGCACTTTTGTATGGGCCCTTTGAAAATTTGGCTCCACTTGGGTCTTTTGAGATACAAGTACAAAATAGTACTCACTCACTTCCATATTTCATCAAGGTTCAACAATGTCTTTAAAAAGCTTCATAATACTTCAAGGCTGATCTAAGAGTGCCTGAATTCTAACTTTTCCAGAAAGTTTTCTGCCCCCCCTCCATCCCCTCTTTTTTTTGTTTAAAAAAAAGTACATTAACAGCTAAAAATCTGTCAAATCTGCAATAGGAGGTGATTAATTCCTATCATGAGGTGTTTCTAAGGTGTTCCCCTGTAGTGCAAGCCTCTTGCAAACCTTATTACATGGAAATATTACTGAAGAGCAATTACTATGAGGCAATGACATTGCACACAGTTTTCTGAATTACTGTTAATAAAAATGTACTCTTGTAAACAATCTGAACTATGGATTCTCACTGTCATTTTTTGTCCCTCTCCCCGCCTCTAGCTGCGTGTCAAAAAGGTGTCTTACAAAAAATGACTTCCTCCAAATAGGAATTGTAATATAACAGGACAGAAAATGCATTTGTAAAAAGCATGTCCAAGAAAGCTCAAGATTAATTTAATACATTATAGTTTTTTTATTCACAAATTTGCCTGCATCAGATCTTAGAAAAACAGAGCTATCCTGCAAGGAACAGAGGAATATACATTTAAAGAACTATTACATCTAATGCCTAATCAGAGAGAAAGCTACAGGGATAAATACTCAATGCTTTATTTGAGCGTTTATCTAGGAATCCGGGGCTGTCTCCTTGCAATACATAGGAAAATTGTTTGTTTTGGCTATATTTAACATATCCATACTTGTTTGTAAGCTGATTTCTCACACTATGTATACAGATACAGTCATCCTTCTCCTGAGACCCTAATAAAAACAGCCTGTTGAGGCATTACATGCTTTGCCAGGTAACAGCACAAACCCAGGGGAAGGTGCTGACCACAGAACTAGTTTTGCAAATGGGGAATAAAAAGCAGCATGTTCATATCTACAGGGAAAAGTTGGAGTGATTCCGCAAAACATAAATGATCAACACTGCCTGAACCTTCTATATAGCATGGGACCCCATAGTACTTTAGCAGCAGGCCATTTCTTATGAAATGACATGAAATCTCAGCTGCACAACTGTTTCTAGTTTTTGAGCATACTGGCCTAAACTCAACCAAGGACTTAGCTGTTGTCCTCTCCAGCTGCCACTCAAGCACCAGAAACAGCTGGATCAGCCTCAACCTTTGTTAGATTTATCTGCAAAGTAATCAAAGCTCTTTGTAATAGGAAAATCTTGAATCAGGCACTGAGTGAAGGCAATTCAGATTAACTGAGTTGTCTTCTACTTGAAACAAGTCTTCCGATCAAGACCTTGCAGACACTTTGGGGGAAGCAAAGAATCTCTCCTTTGACTCCTGTACAGAAATGGCATAATGCATTATAAAGAATTTTTGAATTTGAAGTCAGAACAGCTCAACATTTCTGTCATTTAAGCCATTTTCCATCCCACGTTTTTTGTCTCAGGTCATCTGTAAACTAAGGTGATCTGTGTGGCATAAGCCAAAGGAGAGGGCACCTGGGAGCCAACCTACCACTAGTTAAGGATAAGGATTATTATAACGAAAGGCCCCGTATAATATGGGGCAAGCTGGACCTATACTCTATGGGAGTAACCCTACATTCTGTGGAAATTTTGATTAATTCAATAGGAAAAGAAAGAATACAAGTACAGAAGCCCTATGAGATCTGTTAGTATTATATTGCATTTATCATGTTACCACATTTACAGTTTGTCTTAGATTTTCACTATTAAGTTCCAGCATTAACCACCCATTAAGACAAAAGGAGTAATTCACAGCTCTCAGAGCTATTGTTTCAGGCTGCCTCAGACTCAGGGAGCCATCACTGTATTGGTTTAGACTCAGGTCACATTTGCAAGCTTTTCCTTGTATCCATGAGGTCTAGAAACATACTTTGATAAAATGAAAGCTTAGGTTCTACAACACAATTTTATGGCAAAAGGTGGATTCTGGAGCAAATTCCACAGCACTGCAGAAAGCACAAGGCCCTGAATACAGCAACCTAATGAGGGTCTGGTAGAGTGGTCTGTCAGAGAAACAATATTTTTCCTAAGGGCCTCTCAAAAGTTTTGCAGTTCAATTAGCGTTCAAGAACTAGACAACTATTTATGTGGCGGGGCCTATATAGTACAAACAGATATTTATGGTATGTCTGGGAAAAAAACAGAAAACTTGTCTTCAACACCACCCCAAACTTTTAATCATCAGAGTATAGATTGGACTGCATTTCAAATAATTTCTCTAAGAACAAAGAAAAATATTTTTTTTTTCAAAAGATACATTACATTGTGAATAAATGTACATCAGTCTATTAAAAGATTCACCAGAATAGGCACATTTCACAAGCTCATACACTAATGGGAAGGAATTTTATAATATAAAAGATGTCAAAGCATAAAATACTGAGTGTGCTTAAGTGAACTGATAAGAATTCACCTTTGTTAGGTGAGGACAGCAACTGTGAATTTGCTCCCACATAGGAAATCTTAACTGCTGACAGCTTATTACAAAAGGCAGAAATATAGCATAAAATATATTCACACATTCCTCCTCTGTAGAGAAACAAAACCAAGAGTGACATTATTGTGTGTTAGAAGACATCTTCTAGTCTTGTTTGCTTTAATTCATTGCTATTTAATGCACTTACTTCCCATTTATCCCAGCTTCATTGTAGCTTTAAGTACACAGTAAATCAACTTCACCCATTGTACACAGTCAATTAAAAAATCTATAAAATAGTACCAGTGACCTGACAGATGGCATTCAGCAGCAAACTACCAGGGAAAATTAAGAGCATTCAATGCAGTTAGGGAATAGTAGATGGTAATGGCACTGACTACACCTCCATAGAAATGTAAGATCTTTTGCAGAGAAAATTAAGGATTAGTGTGACATTTCCTTATTTTCGTCCTTTAAAATGTATATGTAATGTTACACCCCATATTCTTTATGAAAATATGTTTATGATATGAATATGACACAACTGAGATGCACTTTAGCAAGATGGGTCTTGTAAGGTATATTGGAAAGGTTATAATTTACTGAATGTGTTTTATCCAATTTGTATGCCTGTATAATTCCTGTATCTGAAGTTAGGAATATTGACTATGGGCAGGTCTTCACTACCCGCTGGATCGGCGGGTAGAGATCAATCTATCTATCGGGGATTGATTTATCACGTCTCGTCTAGACGTGGATAAATTGATTCCTGAACGCGCTCCCCGTCGACTCCAGAACTCCAGCTCGCGAGAGGCAGAAGCGACGTCGACGGGGGAGCGGCAGCGGTCGACTCACTGCCGTCCTCACGGCCAGGTAAGTCGACCTAAGATACGCCGACTTCAGCTACGCTATTCGCGTAGCTGAAGTTGCATCTCTTAGGTCAACCTCCCGTGTAGACCAGGGCTTAGTATCTGTATTTCAGCTATGCTACTTTGGGTGATGCCCACTGCTAACAATTCAGGTACAATGATGGAAAAGCCAGACAGGGCTGATGGCCCATCAGTGAGGACAATGGACTGTGAAAAGGCTTGGTCTTCCTGCAGACGCTCCATACAGTCACCGACTCATGGACGCTGTGATACAACAGAGTCAGGTGGTCTTGTCACCTGATACTAAACATTACCTGGGAATTCTTGTAACTTTCCACTGGGGGGTGGGGGGAGAGAGAATGTCAAGTTTGGGAAACAAAGGATTCCCACCTGATGTAAATTCTGATTAAGGGTGGGGAGGAAGACAAACGGGACTCCTCCTCTCCATGGCCTGTCTGCCCAAGAAGAAAGACTGCTAAAGCCACCTGAAGGGAAGGTGGGGGGAGGGGGAGTCCAGACTGAGACATGGGTCCAGTCTGAAAAGAAATATAACTGGAACTCTAAACCACAGAAACTTTGCAACCTGCCTAAAATAACATTTAGGATAAGAAATTACATTTTGTAACCTGTTTCTTAAGTACATTGAGCTTAGCTGGAGTATTTTGTTTTATTTGCTCAGTAATCTGCTTTGTTCTCTCTCTTATATTCACTTAAAATCCACCTTTGGTAGTTAAACTTATTTCTTGTTTATAATAAAACCCAGTTTATGCAATTTCTAACTGGAGGGAGAGAGGGAGAGGGAAGAAGTGTGCACATCTCTCTTCACATTGCGGAAGAGAGTGGATTTTTATGATCTTGCGCTGTGCAGATTTTTCTATACAGCGCAAGACAGTATTATTTTGGGTTTATCTCCCAACAAGGGGTGTGCACGTGAGTGCTGGGGGAGTCTTTTCACACAGAGCTGACTTCAGTCTGTGTCTGCAGTGGGGTGTGGCCCTACCTGTGTGTGTGTGCTGCAAGAGGCCAGTGAGCCTAATTCAGCAAAACAGGGAGAGGGAACCGAGGCTTATTGAAATCTCAGTACATCAGGTGGCATCCCAGAAAGGGGGGTCCAACCTGTCACAGTATATATAACTGTTTTGTTAGGAATTTATGGGGGGGGACATGTACAGTAGGCAAAATTTTCAAAAGCACCTAAGTCCCATTTTCAAAAGTGACTTTAGGCACTTGGGGGCAGATTTTTAACAGTAGTTAGGTACTTAATTCCCATTGATTTCAATGGGAGTTAGAAGCATAAGTACTTTTGAGGATTTGAGACCTAAGAGCCTACGTTGCATTAGAAGTCATCAGAACTTTCTCATAAGTGCCTGTCACGTTTGACAATTTGGTTGAAACTATAGTAAAGAACAGAATTATCAGACACATAGATGAAGACAATATGTTAGGAAAGAATCAACGTGACTTTTGTAAAGGGAAATCATGCTTGACCAATCTATTAGAATTCTCTGAGGGGGGTCAACAAGCATATAGACAAGGGTGATCCAGTTGATATAGTGTACTTGGACTTTCAGAAAACCTTTTTGACAAGATCCCACACCAAAGGCTCATAATCATAGTAACAAGTCATGGGATAAGAAGGAAGGTCCTCTCATAGATCAGTAGGTGGTTAAAAGATAGGAAACATAGGATAGGAATAAATCAGCAGTTTTCACAGCGGAGAGAGGTAAATAGCGGGGCCTGCCAATCTGTACTGAGCCCAGTACTGTTCAACAACTCATAAATGATCTGGAAAAGGGGGTGAACAGTGAGGTGGCCAAGTTTGCAGATGATACAAAATTACTCAAGATAATTAAGTCCCTAGCTGACTGCAAAGAGTTACAGAGGGATCTCATAAACCTGGATGACTGGGCAACAAAATGGCAGATGAAATTCAATGTTGATAAATGCAAAGTAATGTTCATTGGAAAACATAATCCCAACTACACATACAAAATGATAGGGTCTAACTGAGCTGTTATTGCTCAAGAAAGATCTTGGAGTCATCTTGAACAGTTCTCTGAAAACATTCACTCAAGGTGCAGTGGCAGTCAAAAAAAAGCTTACAACGTTAGGAATATTAGAAAAGGGATAGATAATAAGACAGAAAATATCATAATTATTTAATTATTTTTTTAAATAATGTCACTATATAAATCCATAGTATGCCCATAACTTGAATCCTGCATGCAGTTCTGGTTGTTCCATCTCTAAAAAGATATACTGAAATGGAACAAGTACAGAGAAGGGCAACAAAAATTATTAGGTGTATGCAACAGCTTTCATATGAGGAGAGGTTAAAGTCTACAGCCGTTCATCTTAGAAAAGAGATGACTAAAGGGGCATATGATAGAGATCTATAAAATCATGAATGGTGTGGAGAAAGTGAATAAGGAAATGTTATTTACCCCTTCACATGACACAAGAGCCAGGGGTCACCCAATGAAATTAATAGGAAGCAGTTTGAAAACAAACAAAAGGAAGTACTTCTTCACACAACACACAGTCAACCTGTGGAACTTCTTGCCAAGGGATGTTTGAAGGCCAAAACTATAACTGGGTTCAAAAAAGAATTAGATAAGTTCATGGAGGATAGGACCATCAATGGCTATTAGCCAAGATGGTCAGAGATGTAACCCCATGCTCTGGGTATCCTTAAGCTTCTGACTGCCAGAAGCTGGGACTGGACTACAGGGATCACTCAAAATTGCCGTTCTGATCATTCCCCTGAAGATGGCCACTGGCCACTATCAGAAGACAGGACACTGGACTAGATGGACCATTGGTCTGACCCAGTATGGCCGTTCTTATATTCCTACATACAAGGGGACTAAAGCTCTTAAGTCATGTAGGTGTTTTTAAAAATTGTACTGACTGACTAAAACTGGATTTCAATATATCTCACATCTTAAAAATTCATGTACATACCCGCTAATGGAAAACAATGTGCTTTCTTGCTGGGTCCATACCACAGTGTTATCCTATTTTTATAATTTAGTCCCCATATACACTCTAGAAACTACTCTGTTACAAAAATAGGGTTGAAACCTATTTTTCCTATTTTCAGCTAGCACAGCTTTGCCTCAAGCATGAATGGTGACATACCAATAGAAGGCCCTGTACTACCGTGGCTCCAGTCATTCCTCTCCAGAAGAACTCAGAGAGAGTGGTGATGGGTAACTCCTCCTCCTCTCTGATGGCTCTCACCTGCAGGGTCCCACAGGGGATCCAAACTATTGTATCCCCTCTTCTCTTTAATATCTACATGAGATCACTGGGAGAGAGAACAAGACACCATGGGCTTAACGTCAACAGTATGCAGATAAGGCTCAGCTATATATCTCATTCTCATTTTTGGTAATTGCTACCTGGTCATCTAAGGTTGCAGGATCAGGCCATTAATTAATATCAAACAAGACTCAGTAGAGTCACAATCATTTAAAAAACAACCACAGTATATTCATTTTATGGAGCCTTATTCTCAGGAAAATAAGCCAAGGAATAAGGTTTAGTTTAAAGAACATGTTATACCATCTCTGCAGCCTCTGCCTTCACCTGTTTCTGTTGGTACAGATGTTACCCTGGAATTGTGGGGTGATACACCTCAGAATTTGATCAAGCTAATTGCAGCCATATTGTGTGTATTCAGCCACCATGAATGAATAAAATAGAACACCATATAGTTAAGGGTTAATTTGGACAAGCAGGGCTTTGGGGGGCAAGGTCAAATACTAGCTGCAGGCTTGCAGTTTCTGCTAATCAGAATGGAAGGAGAGGAGAAAAGAGTCAACAAATTATGAGACTGAAAGAAAATAAGTGGGTGGAGACCTTGAGTTTGGGCGCCTTTGATATAGAAGATTATGGCTAAGATTGTTAGGAATGTTTTGCTGATAAGTAGATGATTGAGCTATGAGTTTTGTAAAAATTAGTTATAAAACCACTAGATAATAGAGTGTACTTTGGTGCAGTTCTCTGAAGCTATCCTGAAAGCCTTTTTCCTGACACCATACTTCCCAGCAGAGAAGTGACCGGCCATCACTGACCTGGTGCTAATTACTTGATACCATCTCAGATTTTAGGTAATTAGCTGGAATAGTCTAAATCTATTGCTTATCTGTGTGTGTGCTTAAATCTAATAAACAGTAGTTTTAGATAAGAGCATGCTTACTTGTCTCAATCTTTCATTGGCCAGAAGCGCTGTGTTCCCATTGATTTATTCCTGACTTGGCTTGGAGTGAAACAGTGAAGTTACTACTGCTTTGGTTTTTGAAAACCCTGGGTAACGGACATCTATAATCAACTGTGTTCCCAGCAGCAAACAGGTTGTTGCTGCTGCTGTTTTGCCTTTTCTGGAGCACAGACCTATCTCACATATGCACAAATCCCAGCTGTCAGGTGTTGCTGCTGGTGGTTTCCTTTTTTACTTGCAGTTATGAGTCCAGCTTTTGCCAGAACTGTTTGCAGCTTGTTGGTATTTTTGGATTCCCTTTTCTTTCAGCTCAGAGAGATTCACCCCAGCTCACAAGTGCTGTTGCTTTCTATTGCATGTACATTTAAAAGGGATCAATTCCAGCAAATACAAAAGCATCTCCCTCACCTTCTGACACTTCCTCACTCAGGGACATATTCTAATAAAAGACGGTTACTCACTTTTGTAACTGTTGTTCTTCGAGATGTGTTGCTCATATCCATTCCAATTAGGTGTGCGCGCGCCACGTGCACAATCGTCGGAAGACTTTTACCCTAGCAACACTCGGTGGGTCGGCTGAGGCGCCCCCTGGAGTGGCGCCCTTATGGCGCTGGATATATGCCCCTGCCGACCCAGTGCCCCCCTCAGTTCCTTCTTGCCAGCTACTCTGACAGAGGGGAAGGAGGGCGGGTTTGGAATGGATATGAGCAACACATCTCGAAGAACAGTTACAAAGGTGAGTAACCGTGTTTTCTTCTTCTAGTGCTTGCTCATATCGATTCCAATTAGGTGACTCCCAAGCCTTACCTAGGCGGTGGGGTCGGAGTGAGATGTCGCGGAGTGAAGGACTGCTGAACCAATGCCGCATCATCCCTGGACTGCTGCACTATGGCATAGTGGGAAGCAAAGGTATGAACTGATGACCAAGTTGCTGCCCTACAGATCTCCTGTATGGGCACATGAGCCAGGAAGACGGAGGACGAAACTTGAGCCCGAGTGGAGTGGGCGGTGAGGTGTGTAGCTGGGACACCAGCTAAATCATAGCACGCACGGATACATGATGTAATCCAGGACGAGATGCACTGGGTGGAGACCGGGAGTCCCTTCATCCAGTCTGCAACAGCTACGAACAGCTGGGTTGTCTTTCTAAAAGGTTTTGTTCGCTCGATGTAAAAGGCGAGGGCCCTGCGAACATCTAGGGAGTGCAGCTGTTGCTCCCGACGAGAGGCATGCAGCTTCGGATAGAAGACTGGGAGGAAGATGTCTTGGTTGACATGGAAGGGCGACATCACCTTAGGAAGGAAGGTGGGGTGTGGTCGCAGCTGTACCTTGTCCTTATGAAACACCGTATACGGTGGTTCCGATGTGAGAGCTCTCAGCTTTGATACACGTCTCGCCAAGGTGATAGCTACAAGGAAAGCCGTCTTCCAGGAAAGGTACAGGAGCGAGCAGGTCGCCATGGGCTCAAAGGGAACACCCATGAGCCTGGAAAGGACCAGGTTAAGATCCCACGTAGGGGCTGGCTGTCTAATTCGTGGGAACAAGCGCTCCAATCCCCTGAGAAATCTAGTGACCACAGGGTTGGAGAAGATAGAACACCCGTCCTCAGCCGGGTGGAACACTGAAATAGCTGCCAGGTGCACTCGGATGGATATCTCCAAGCCCTGCTGTTTTAAGGACAGGAGGTAATCCAAGATGACGGGAACTGACGCCTGTAGGGGGGGTCTTATGATTCTGGGCACACTGTTGTACAGACAAAACTACACAGGATCTTTTAAGGGGCAAGACAAAGATGCCACATTTATTATAATAACAATTAAATTTATGACCAATAACTAATATCTTAATCCTTATACACACACATTATACCTATACACACACATCCATCAGACGTTCTGCAGCTGCTGCATAGTTACCAGTCCTGAACATAGCTTGAGTTCGTGGCTTGATTTTGCAGCTTGGGTTCGTAGCTTGTGGCGGCTAACTGGCCAGGAAAGCCGGGCACAGGGAAGGGCTGGGTCTCTGTTGGGCATGCACTGATGCCCTTCCATGTTGGCAGCAGAATGTTACCCTCCAAAGTCTTCCATCTCACCCATCCTTTTTGTAGGCTGTAGTTTGAATCCAGAGTCTATAGGTCTTGCTGTGTCACGCTGCCTCTGGGTTTGGTGATTGATCACCCGTCAATTGCAGATGTGACTTTCAGCCTCGGACCTGGCTTTGATCTTCCTTCTATTGTACCTTTTCTTTTTAGGGTGGACTCTTCTTACTTTGTTAGGGCTCTTGTCTGCATCTTCAGCCGTTGGTGTTTGAACTCTATTTCATCAGGACAGGCTGGGGCTGGAGGTTGATTCCATCATCCATCCATACCTCATTCACACATCTAAACTGATAAGGTTACAGCAGGGTTTGCAAAAATGAAGGTTGGAGCCATCTTTTACAAAATGGAGTAAGCGTTTTAAAATGGGGTTTGAATTATAATATGGCAAACAGTGAACAGAAGTTACAATATAGACAAGTGTAGTGGATGGCAAACAGTGAACAGAAGTTACAATGTAGGCAAGTGTAATAAATGGTGAACAGAAGTTACAATACTGAAACAGTGCCAGTCTCAGTGATTTAAGCAGGAATTAGATTGACAGTGAAACTTACAAAGGCAGCTGACCCAACAGCTATGGCTCAAACAGGCATCTTAATTGTCAATTAGCCAGTTATTGGGGTAACCGGTTTTATGAATGAATGTTGTTTCATTCATAAACTTTACTTATGAAGTTACATTAATAAAGTGAACAATTAAAAACAATTTCATTCATCGGTTCTACAGCACCAGCACAAAAAACATTTCCATTTGGCTAAGTATGTGGATCTGGTAGAGGGCTTTCTACTACCCAAGAGTACCTGCTGAACCAAGTGAAAGCAGCACAGCTCAGATTGGCGTAGCCATGCAGCATCCACGCTGTGAGGTGGAGAGATTGCAGGTCAGGATGACGGAGCCGTCCGTGATCTTGAGTGATCAGGTCTGGCCACAGCGGGAGTGGAATTGGAGTGTCCACCAACAGCTCGAGGAGAGTGGTATACCAATGCTGCCTGGGTCACGCCGGGGCGAACAAAATCAGTTGGGCTCTGTCCCTGCGGAGTTTGAGCAGGACCCTATGAACTAGCGGGAATGGAGGAAAGGCATAACACAGGTGAGGCGTCTGAGAGAGAGCCCGGGGAACGACCTTGGAGAGAGCAGAACACCTGGCATTTCCGATTGGCGCGCGAGGCCAAAGCCCCACCTCCGGAAGACAGAATGGATAACATCCGGGCGAACTGACCACTCGTGAGCCAGGAATGATCTGCTGAGGCGGTCCGCTAAGGTGTTCTGGACTCCCGGGAGAAAGGAGGCCACCAGATGGATCGAGTGGGCTATGCAGAATTCCCATAGACGAGTGGCCTCCTGACAGAGGGGGGACGACCGGGGTCCCCCTTGCTTGTTGATATAAAACATGGCCGTTGTGTTGTCTGTAAGGACTGCAACGCAACGGCCTTGAATGTGCTGTCAGACATTGACATGCCAGGCACACTGCTCTGAGCTCCCTTACGTTGATGTGTAGGGATAATTCTGCTGCTGACCATAGGCCATGTGTACGGAGGTCCCCGAGGTGGGCCCCCCATCCCAGGGACGACGCGTCCGTCACCAGGGAGACGGAGGGCTGTGGGGCATGAAATGGCACCCCTTCGCACACTACCTTGTAGTCCAGCCACCAGTCTAGAGAGGCTAATGTTCCTGGAGGAATGGTGACTATCGTGTGCAAGCTGTCCCGACTTGGTCAGTAAACTGTTGATAGCCAGGCTTGCAGCGGGCGTAGTCATAGCCTGATGTGCCTGGTCACATATGTGCATGACGCCATGTGCCCCAGGAGGCATAGGCATGTTCTCACTGTTGAGGTCGGGAAGGTTTGCAGGCCGCGGACGATGTTCGCTATGGACTGGAAGCGCGCGTCCGGCAGAAGTGCCCGGGCTAGGCCCGAATCCAAGACTGCTCCTATGAATTCTATCCTCTGGGTTGGTACCAGAGTAGATTTCGCGATGTTGAGCAGTAGGCCTAGTCGATTGAACATGGCCATGGTGTTCTGAACATGGGACTGCACCTGATCTCTGGAGCGACCTCGAATGAGCCAGTCGTCGAGATACGGGAACACTTGGATCCGTTGCCGACGAAGGGAAGCAGCTACAACAACCATGCACTTTGTAAACACCCGGGGGGCCGTGGAGAGGCCGAAAGGGAGGACGGTAAATTGGAAGTGCTGTTGGTTGACCACAAAGCGGAGGAAACGCCTGTGGGGCGGGTAAATCACTATGTGGAAGTACGCGTCCTTCATGTCGAGGGCGGCGTACCAGTCTCCAGGATCCAGGGAGGGAATAATGGTCCCCAGGGAAACCATGCAGAACTTCAACTTTACCATGGATTTGTTGAGTCCGCGCAGGTCCAGAATGGGCCGTAGCCCCCCCTTTGCCTTGGGGATTAGGAAATAATGGGAGTAAAAACCACTGCCCCTCAGATCTCTTGGAACCTCTTCTATCGCTCCAATAGCCAGGAGCGACTGCACCTCCTGTAGAAGGAGTTGCTCGTGAAAGGGGTCCCTGAAGAGGGACGGGGAAGGAGGGTGGGAAGGAGGGGACAAAACAGATTGGAGTCGGTATCCACTTTCTACCATGTATAGGACCCAACGGTCCGACGTTATGTGGGACCACGCAGGGAGGAAATAGGAAAGCCGGTTGGAGAAGGGTGGAAAAGGATCCTGAAAGGAGACTGGTGCTCCGCCCTCGGGCGCACCTTCACAAGTTTTGTTTTGGCCCCGCTGATGGTTGGGGGGGGCCCTGATTCTAACCCATCTGAGGGCCAGATTGTCTCCTCCTACCACCGCGGCCACGTCTTCTCGAGAAGTCCTGCCTTGGCCGAGGGGGAGGGTAGAATCTTTGGGGCTGGGGCCTGAAAGGCCTTCTTTGCGTTACCGGCGTATGCATGCCTAGTGAACGTATGATGGCCCGGTTGTCTTTGAGACTCTGTAGCCATGAGTGTCTTTTCAGAGAACAGACCCTGGCCCTCGAAGGGTAGGTCCTGGAGAGTCTGTTGCAACTCTGGTGGTAATCCAGAGACCTGCAGCCATGAGATGCGGCGCATGGCGATGCCCAAGGCCAGAGTTCTAGCCGCCAAGCCCACCGTGTCCTGAGAGGCTTGTAAGGAGGTTCTGGCCATCTTCTTGCCCTCCTCTACTAGAGCTCCAAACTCTTCTCTGGACTCCTGTGGGACCAACTCTTTGAACTTGGACATAGACACCCACGAATTATAGTCATAACGGCTCAGGAGTGCCTGTTGGTTGGCCACCCTGAGCTGAAAGCCTCCCGCCGAGTAAACGTTGCGCCCAAACAAGTCCAGGCACCTAGCGTCCTTCGACTTAGGCGCTGGGGCCTGTTGGCTGTGGCGTTCCTTTTTGTTGACCGAAGCCACGACAAGGGAGCACGGTTGGGGGTGCGTATAAAGGAAACCGTACTCCTGAGAGGGAACAAAGTACTTCCTTTCGACGCCTTTGGCCGTCGGTGGAATAGAGGAAGGCGACTGCCGGATTGTCCTAGCAGTGGCCTGTATAGTCCCTATGACAGGGAGGGCCACTTGGGACGGTGTCTCCGCCAACAGAATGTCCACGACAGGGTCCTCTACCTCCACCACTTCCTCCACTTGGAGGTTCATATTGTGCACCACTCTGCGAAGTAGTTCCTGGTGTGCGCGGAGGTCCATAGGGGGAGGACCCGTAACTGTAGTACCCGCCACCGCCTCATCCGGCGAGGGCGAGGAAGATACCCATGGGGCTAAGGGATCCTGGGTGGGGTCGTCCTGGGGGGGGGGGGGTCTTGCTGGTCAGGGTCAGTGACGTCAGCAGGATGGGCCTGCAATGGCACTGGAGCAGTTGCCTCAGCATCCCCCGGGGGGGCGGGGGGAGAGATACCGTGGCCTCCGGCACTCGTGGCTCCGAAGGGGCGGAACGAGAGGCCCTCAAAAGAGCCCCTTGGGCTTGATGGTATGCCCACAGAATCCAAAAGGTTCTGTGCGGGTTCTTGGGCCGGGTCCTGGCCTTCTTCCAGCCACTGGCCTGCATCGCCCTGGTCCTGGGCATGGAAGGCCACTTGAGAGCGCAACGAGTGGTACCGAGACAGCGAACGGTGCCTGTGGTCATAGCGGTGCCACAAGCCCGATCTAGATCATGAGACCGGTACCGGTAGCGGTGTCAAGAGTCCGGTTGGTACCGGCCATACTGAGATTCAGACCTCCTGGAGCTGGAGAGGCGGCGCGTGTACGACCAGCGTCGAGAACGAGATTGGTGCCGGGACTGTGAGTGGTGCCGAGACGGATGCCGGGACCACCATCGGGACCAGGACCGGTGCCGTCCTGCGTCGCTGGGCGACAGCGGTCGCATCAGGGATGGCTTCCCCTTTGACCTGAGCATCTGCACCGGCGGTGCCTGGAGCTGTTTGAAGAGCCAGTTCCATGAGCGCGATCAGGTCCCACGCTGTTGAGAAGGTCTCCGGCGTGGGAGGGAGTCCCAGCTCAACCACGGTGCGTGCCGGGGAGCTCACGGGCGCCGGACTTGACGGCGCCGGGGCCGCTAGTGGTCCCACATGCTCCGGTAACGGACGCAGCTCTGTTTGCAGTGCGGGAGGTGCCGGTGGCTGGTGAGCCGATGAGGTGGAAGCGGCCGTCACCTGTTTGGGCTGCTTCTTCCTTTGACCCGGAGACAGGGACAGGGACCGGTACCGTGGTGGTGGAGGCACCATGGAGGTCTGGCGCATATCTTTCAACAAGTCCGAATGCGGTGCTGGACCAGTCGGTGCCGCACCAGTCGGTGCCGCAGGGGCACTCCGCACCAATGATGACGGTGCCGGGTCCTGCGAAGTGGAAGGGACCGAGCTAAGTGCCGCCTCCATAAGGAACTGCTTCAATCTAGAGTCCCGCTCCTTTCTGGTCCTTGGCTTGAAGCTTTTGCAAATGCGGCACTTGTCCGCTTGGTGAGATTCCCCCAGACACCTTAGGCAGGAGTCGTGGGAGTCTCCCATTGGCATCGGCCTCAGGCAAGCTGAGCAGGGTTTGAAACCCGGAGACCCTGGCATGGGCCTAGGCACCGGGCCGGGGGTGGAGGGAAGACCCCGCTCCCTCTCAGAAACTAATCTAATCTAACTACTACAACTGTTAAAGAACTATTTACAACTATTAACAACTACTTATCACTAATGACAACTATTAAGTACGAAAAAGTGAATGCTAGGGAGTGTGGAGAACAGCTAGCTGCGCTCCACAGTTCCAACAATTGTCACGGGCGGTAAGAAGGAACTGAGGGGGCGCCATAAGGGCGCCACTCCAGGGGGCGCCTCAGTCGACCCACCGAGTGTTGCTAGGGTAAAAATCTTCCGACGATCGTGCACGCAGCACGCGCACACCTAATTGGAATCGATATGAGCAAGCACTCGAAGAACTGGCTGTTATGCCTTCATGGCCAAGGTCTACAAGTTCTACCTTCAACTCTGATGCAAGCAAGCCTTGCAGGTGTGCCCAACATCTTACTTAATTAGACACTTGTTTCTTGTTTAGAATAGTCTCTTCTAAGTTCCTATCTATACTAGGCAACTTTTCCCCCACCTTGCTAACACTGGGTCAGCTGACTCAGTCTTTTGTAATGATCATTGGGAGCACTAGTGTAGACAATCTGCCAAGTGCCAGCACTACTTGCACAATTAAATTTTATCTTAACTCTCACAATATTTGGTGCTTTTCTTAAAGCATCAGCTTCTGGAGCCATCTGATTATATAAAAAACTGAGATTTCATGTTTTAAAAAGTAAGTTTCTAGCCCTCATGGTTGCAGAGAAAAAAATTGAAAATGTGATGGTAAATAAGAACCCAAAATATACTTAGCCAATTTCATGAATGTTTTGGGTCTGCCTTATGATTTTTGAATGCTTGGGGTTAGCACCAGGCACTGCCTGTGCTTCCCACATTATGGAATGACAACTTTGCCTGACCTTTATGCAGACTGTACAAGCCTGTGTGCATCCTCTTTCCCTCTGATCCCCTTGCTATACACCAGGGGTCAGCAACCTCTGGCTTGCGGCTTGCCAGGGTAAGCACCCTGGCGGGCTGGGCCAGTTTGTTTACCTGCCCCGTTGGCAGGTTTGGCCAATCGCGGCTCCCACGGGCCGTGGTTCGCTGCTCCAGGCCAATGGGGGCTGCGGGAAGCGGCGCGGGCCGAGGGATGTGCTGGCCATGGCTTCCTGCCACCCCCATTGGCCTGGAGCGGCAAACCGTGGCCAGTGGGAGCCATGATCGGCCGAACCTGCGGACGTGGCAGGTAAACAAACTGGCCCGGCCCGCCAGGGTGCTTACCCTGGCGAGCCGCATGCCAGAGGTTGCCGACCCCTGGTGTATAGCAAGGGGATCAGAGGGAAAGAGGATGTACACAGGCTTGTACAGTCTGCATAAAGGTCAGGCAAAGTTGTCATTCCATAATGTGGGAAGCACAGGGGGTGCCTGGTGCTCCAACATGAGCAGAGGTCAGGTGGGGCCACACCATCCCCCCACAATGCACACATACACAGGCCCAGTAGAGGGATTAAGCTGCACCACATAGAGGGATGGAAGAGTGTGTTCGCTCCCTTGTCAGGGAGACATTCTGCTTCAGAAAAGGAGAATGCCTGCTGGTGCTCCTGTGGGGAAATGCAGCGCTGCAGCACACCTGATGACTCTGCATGAAAGGCATAATTTAGTCCACAGCCCACTTCCCCAATGCCAGGCAGCCCAATGGAATATCTATGTCATTTCCAACCAAGAGGTCCAAGCACTATTCAGAGTTACAAAATCAGTGACAGCCCTTTGGAAAATTCTATTTTAATATTCTTATACAGTTAACATTTACAGCTGTTGCATTAGCACTCAGTGTAATTTTCCTCTAGAATGAAACAGGGACAGCAGTCACACAAAGTCCACACACCATAATGGTCACATATTCCAAGCTGATACAATGGTGATCAATACAATTTGATTTGACAACAGACCTGCACCACTTTGATGCTGATTTCAGTGAAAGACAGAAGATTCCTGTTTGCCAAGAGCAGGGAAAAAGTTTAACCAAATTGGGCATGTTGCATAACTGGGACAGTAAGTGTGCAAATATTCACATTTGGAGGGTTCCCAAAGTCAGCATGTGTTGCACCATCTCCCAGAACTGCCACAATTAAATACATGTTTAATGTTTT
This sequence comes from Platysternon megacephalum, assembly GCA_003942145.1. Lineage (NCBI taxonomy): Eukaryota > Metazoa > Chordata > Testudines > Platysternidae > Platysternon > Platysternon megacephalum. The sequence continues at coordinate 20,546,951 of QXTE01000011.1, read as the reverse complement.
GAAAACATAAAGGTAACTGATGCAAGAAGGTAATTTAAAAAAAGAATACATCAGTGCAGTCATGCTATCAGGACAGAGGATATAGAAGCAAAATGAGTTGAAAAAATGTAAAAAAAAAAATGTGGAGAACAAAATGATGCATAATTAGAAATATATGAATATGAAAATCAGAGAGAATTTACTAGAATCTGATCAAAAGGCAAGAGAATATAGATAAGTGTAAGACAGTTGACTGCACTACGAGCATACCAACCAGGTAAGAGGTAAGGAAAATTAACTAAGCTAGTCAAGAGGCTAGGGGTCACCAAATGAAATGAATAGGCAGCAGGTTTAAAACAAACAAAAGTATTTTTCCACACAATGCATAGTCAACCTGTGGAACTCCTTGCCAGAGGATGTTGTGAAGGCCAAGACTATAACAGGGTTCAAAAAAGAACTAGATAAGTTCATGGATAGGTCCATCAGTGGCTATTAGCCAGGATGGACAGGGATGGTGTCCCTAGCCTCTGTTTGCCAGAAGCTGGGAATAGGCAACAGGGGATAGATCACTTGATTACCTGTCCTGTTCACTCCCTCTGGGGCACCTGTCATTGGCCACTGTTAGAAGACAGGATACTGGGATAGATGGACCTTTGGGCTGACCCAGTATGGCTGTTCTTATGTTCTTAAGAACTGTATTAGATCACTGATGTTTGCTTTGTGCAACTAGTGAACCATGTTTCATTATTTTAGCAAATACTCACAAATACCACAAAACCACATTTAAAAGTGAAGCTGGAAAGGAACTCCAGCGAGATTAAACCCTAAAACCTTAGCACAGACACGAGGTATGCATTCAGCGTAGGCCTGCTCATTGGGAACGTTGCCACAAAGCTTTAGAGATCATTAAGACAGAGGCAAAATACTTTAGTTGAATAATAATTCAATAGAAAAGCAGTCCTCTTATGGTATACTTTAGGGCAGCTAAACCTAAGACTGAAGACCAGCAGGCTCCTTTATGGATAGACAAACTGAGTTAATTTTGTATGGAACACAGATACTACAATACCATGTGCATTAGAAATGGATAATCTATTTAAATGCACTGATGTACTATGCAGAAAATGGTTTTGTTTTGAATCAGCTAGTAATGCAAATAGAAAGGATTTTGTTGTGAAATGGCAAAGCTAATGTTAGTCTTGCTAGGAATTTTACTGAAATCAAGAAGCCTGTAGGGGAAAAAAACGGGCACATTTTTAAAAGAAGCCTATTCTAGCGTGTTTGTATCCCTCCTTCAGAATTTACCTGATTTTAAGTTCTAAATTTATAGGATGTTATTAATGCTAAAGGACAGTATCAGTATTTTAAGAAGGCCTTAGGCAGAAGTTGAGCTGTAAGTTGGCAAGGTTTCTTCCTCCTCCTCCCAAACAGAAAAGATACTAAACAAAGTTTAACATTGCTCACATTACCATAAAAGTCCGTATTATTCGATCACCAATGGAAGACAATATTTTCACATTTTGAATAGCTATAGTATCAAAAGGTTTACAGCTAGCCTACGTATAGTTTACAGCACATAACATACTTGGCTAAGAGCAATGAAGGATGCAGTTTACCTTCAACATGGTAATATAGCAGCATTACAGTAGTGGGCTCTATAGAAATTTCTAGCCACAATCTGGTTACCTGAATTTCTGTTTTTAGGCTACAATATATAAACCCTTTATGAATAAATGGGGATACTAAAATAAAACAGGTGGACCTCCATAGATATTTCTATTTATAGAAAAGAGGAACCAGCTGAATTTGAAAGCTACCTACTAATCATGCTTACATGAGATGAGCCACTATATCACACAATGAAGATGCGGGAGCCAAGGAAAGCTGCAATAGGTTCAAATACTACCACTTTACATTGCTGTTTATAAACTGATTGATGAATGACTTACAAAGTTAGCCCCAAAGGTGGGGCTAACTAGAATGGAATAGATGCAGCTAAGCTTAACAGCAGCCATTACAGCTCCATGGTTTAAAGAAGGTGCAAAAGCAATTTTCCCCACACAATTCACCCTCTTTTGCTTTTAAGATCTTGACATGCTGAAAATTCTATTTCCCCTGCAATTATCCTTCTTTGTGAAGCAAACACCCTCTCGCATCATTTTTTTAATTATAGGAAAAGGGGCTCTGTTGTATTGTATGTACACCTGCAGACTAGTTGCATGAATAAGAATAGGTGCCATGATAAAGATTGCTGCAGAATCACTAGAAAACACTGGTTGAATGAAGTCCAAAGACAACACATTTTCCATTTGACTTCTCAGTAAGAGGTGATATTTATTTAAAAAGAAAACTCTTTCTCCAAACAACTGGAACAATTTAAGTGGATCATTTATTGTCCTGAACAGATTTCACTGATTGTCTCCTTATTTGGCATAAATAAGACAGGTTATGAACCAGAATATATCAAACACATTGTTTTCACAGGCAGCAATCACACAGAGAATGCAGTCATTTAAATAAAGCATTTTATTGCTACAAGAGGGCAACCTTTAAGAGCATGAGACCAAATTCCCACACAAACAGTGTATGAGAAGTGTCAAATGAAGACACTAGTGGATCAACCAAGATTTCGGCAATCACTTTAGGAAGGTTATAAAGCGTTTCTGTCTTTGGGAGGAAAGATCTCCACAGCAAAAGGTATGAAGAATTCTAAGAGAGAGGTGACCTCCTTCAAGTCTATACTGTACTCCTCCGCTATTTTCTCTGCGGTCCATGTTTGTGGAGAAAGTTTATGATTATTGAGAAGAGTCAGAATCTCCACCACAGAAATTTTGCCTTTGGGAATGCTCGGAATATCTAGATTCCTTAAATGACCAAGTTTTGTAAGTCTGTATTCCTGTTGTTTACTTGGGATAATTCCACCTTCATCTTTTACCTAGTGTGGGAGGAGAAAAAAAAGTTCAAGTCAATCAGAGTTCTGTTTAGTCTGTGTACTGCACATTTCTCACCTATTTCTTTATTAAAGCTTTCATTTTAATGAAATGTAACAGACTCTCCAGTTTTTCCATTGTGAAGACTTTGATCCTCATGGATTGCCTCTCTTTCTTAGACCGTAAGCCAGTGGTTTTCAATCTTTTTTCATTTGTGGACCCCTAAAACATTTCAAATGGAGATGCAGACCCCTTTGGAAATCTTAGTCTATGGACCCCCAGGGGACCAGACCACAGGTTGAAAATTACTACCATAATCCAACACTACTTTGTCCTCAAAGCACTGTGTTCTATATAGACCACAGTTTCAGAAACAGTTACTGTGGCCAAACGTTCAGCACCCAAATCAATAGCTTAGTTTTCTGAATAGCTGAACACCCACCATTCCCACGGACGTCAGTGGGAACTGCTGGTGCTCAGAACCTCTGAAATTCAGTCCACTGATGTAGGTGTTAATGTGAATGTAGATGCCTAATTTCAGGGCCTAATTTCAGGAACAGACATATGAAAGTTTTGTCCCATATATTTCAAGGTACTGAGCAGCACCAACTTCCATTGAAATCAGGTGTTCAGCACTTTGCAGGATTAGGTTTTTAGCTTCTCTATTACCCAAGTAAAATGGAGATAATGTTATTTACATATCTCACAGGGACATTATGGGGGATACATTAACATTTCTAAAAATGTTTTTGTCTTAGATGGAAGGTGTTATAGAAATGCCAAATATAAGAGAGAGACAAGTGGATGAGGTAATATCTTTTACTGGATCAACTTCTGTTGGTGAAAGAGACAAGCTCTCGGCCTCCACAGAGCTCTTCTCCAGGTCAGGATATTATCTCATCCACCTCGTCTCTCTCATATAGCGGTATTGGGGCCAATACTGCTATAAACAAACCAACTGAAAACAAGCATAAGAGAGGCCTAGGACTAACTTTTTTTAACCTAATGCCAATATGTTGAGCCTTGCATGCAGATCACACAGACAACTGCTGTTAGTTCATTTGTTTCATGGAAAAAAAATCTAGTAAATTGTACAGGAAAATATAAATAAAACATCTTACCATTTCCTCACCCAAACAGATACAGGACTTCACTTAAAGGGACACCAATGTTTTAAGTGATATTTTAATAATTTCTTTACTCTTGGTACTAGCCTCTTTGCTCTCCAGCAGAACCACAAACCCTCTCCCACACAAGTCCCAATCTCTTCTCTAACCTCCTATTTCCCATCCCTTCCACAGACTGGCCGCTTAAACTTCTAGAAACCCAAATCTGTGAGTATACTTTGGGGGCTGTGGCACAAGGAAGGTGCACGCAGATGGAGTCTCTATGTGATAGAGGAACATGCCTGTATAGACAGCTTCATACAGAAAGGCATAAAGAAAGGTTGATGGCACTCTTATATAAGGATGTGACCCTGAAATTAGACTTCTATTAAACAACAACTGAAATACAAAACAGCAATAAAAAAGCTCAGTTTCATCTATTAACAGCTAGTAAGCTACTAAGATGACAGACTTCATAAAGCCTATTCATCACATGAGCATTGGTATGTTGCTTTTGTCATCTGAAAAGTGCTTGCTGCTATACCCATTACAGGAAGAAGACATGCTCACTTGCACAGGTGGATCTCTGGAATCAACGTAAACCTCTTTTAATAAGGCGAGAAGTTTGTCATTTTTTTCGCGAATTTCCTCTTGGATTTCTGGATCGTCTAAGAAAAAAGATTTAAAGCAGAAAATCACTCTCTCCCACTCATATTCTTGTTGGCTTATACTTCATGGTTTATAATGCCCATGAGTAGGGCCATACCAAATTCATGGTCCATTCTGGTCAATTTCACAGTCATAGGATTTTTAAAATAGTAAATTTCATGATTTCAGATATTTAAATCTGAAATTTCACGGTGTTGTAATTATAGGGGTTCTGACCCAAAAAGGAGCTGGGGGAGGGGGGGGGGGTCACTAGGTTAATGTGGGGGGTTGCAGTACTGCTACCCTTACTTCTGCGCTGCTGCCTTCAGAGCTAAGCAGCTAGAGAGCAGTGGCTGCTGGCCTGGAGCCCAGCTCTGAAGGCAGAGCCACCGCCAGCAACAGCAGCGCAGAAATAAGGATGGCATGGTATGGTATTACTATCCTTACTTCTGCGCTGCTGCCTTCAGAACTGGGCCTTTGGTCAGCAGCCACCACTATCCGGCTGCACAGCTCTGAAGGCAGCAGGCGCAGAAATAAGGGTGGCATAGTATGGTATTGCTAACCTTCCTTCTGTGCTGCTGCTGGCGGGGTGCTGCCTTCAGAACTGGGCACCTGGCCAACAGCCACCACTCTCTGGCCACCCAGTTCTGAAGTCAGTGCAGAAGTAAGGGTGGCAATACCGTGACCCCCCTGAAATAACCTTGTGACTCCTCTTCAACTTCTTTTGGGTCAGGACCCCCAATTTGAGAAACACTGGTCTCCTCAATGAAATCTGTATAGTATAGAGTAAAAGCACACAAGAGGCCAGATTTCACGGGGAAGACCAGTTTCACGGTCCATGACGCGTTTTTCATGGCTGTGAATTTGGTAGGGTCTTACCCATGAGACATCACACAACTCAAGTGAAAATGAATATGTGTGAACACTTCCAGGGAAATCTCATTTTTGCATTAGTTCTGATATTCACAATACTTAATGTTGTCTCGTACACAGGGAAAGGAGAATCTATTATGGCTATTCAAGAAAAGAAATTGCAATACTAAGCAACAGTTAGGCCTGGTATACACCTAAAAATTATATCATTTAGCTACATCACTCAGGGATGTGAAAAATGTCATACCCTACATGACATAGTTAGTTAGGTCAACCTAACACTCAGTGTAGACACAGCTGGGAATTCTTCCAATGACCTACCTACCACTTCTTGGAGTGGTGGATTAACTACATTGATGGAAAAAACCCTTCCATGAATGTAGGAAGCACCTATACTACAGTGTTACAGTGGCAGTACCACAGCTGTGCCACTGTAGACGTGCCATTATTCTTCAGAGTGCTGTGCAAACTCTGAATCCATCACAACATGCCTGCGAGGCATTGCAATAGCAGTTGCCCTGTCACAGATGGTGAAACAGACACAGAAGTGACTTGGCCAAAGCAGAGTGAGGCCGAGCCAGGCACCGGTCCTGTTCTCACCTTAATAGGGTCACCTATGCCAGTGGTTCTCAACATTACCAGACTACTGTACCCCTTTCAGGAGTCCGATTTGTCTTGCATAATCGCAAATTTCACCTCACTTAAAAACTACTTGCTTACAAAATCAGAAATAAAAATACAAAAAAAGTGTCACAGCACACTATTACTGAAAAATTGCTTACTTCCTCATTTTTACAATTATAAAATATATTGCAATATAAATATTGTACTTACGTTTCAGTGCACAATATATAGAGCAGCATAAATAAGTCACTGTATGAAATTTTAGTTGCACTGACTTCGCTAGTTCTTTTTACATAGCCTGTTGTAAAACTAGGCAAATATCTAGATGAGTTGATGTACCGCCGGAAGACCTCTACGTACCCCTGCTTGAGAATTACTGACTATGCTATTTACACCTATTTACATACCCCTCTGCACCCTCTGCTACCCAAGAGTTGCTGCCACACTGCCAGCTACAGAAGAGCCCAGAAGTAAGGGCAAGCAAGACTGGGTTTCCATACAAAGCCACAAAACCCACAAGTAAAATAACAGGTTGAGCGGTGTGGACTACACCTCCCAGCATAGGCCCTGGACCAGCAGCATCCAGCCAAGCAACAGGGCTACATGGCAGATATTCACAACAGGTAGCAGCTGGCAGACCCAGACCCCAGGGGGCACCCAGAGGGCAGCGGCTGGCGAGATTAAATGTCACTGGCCACACCAGCCCGCATCCGCTCCCATGTTCTGGATTCGTGCACATCCTGCAGGAGGACTCCTCACACAACCCCCTCCTCCCTTTAACTGCCCCCCCCACACACATCCCCGGCATCCCACCCCCACCCGCCCCGTAACCCTGCACACCCTGCATCCCACGCCCCCATAACCCTCCCCTGCACCCCACCCCCCTGCAATCCTCTCACACACCCACATCCTGCATCCCACCCACATCCAAAACCTGCATGCCACCTCCCGTAACCCCCCACCCCCGTAACCCTCCACCCACCCCCTGCATCCCACCCCCTGTAACTCCCTCCTGCACCCATACCCTGCATCCCACCCCCTGTAACCCTCCCACACACACCCATACCCTGCATCCCACCCCCTGTAACCCCCCACCCATACCCCACATCCCACCCCCCATAACCCTCCCCCACACACCCATACCCTGCATCCTCCCCCGTAACCCCCTCTGCACCCATATCCTGCATCCCACCCCTCTGTAACCCTCCCACACACACCCATACCCTGCATCCCACCCCCCATAACTCCCCACCCATACCCCATCCCACCCCCCATAACTCCCCACACATACCCCCATCCCACCCCCCACAACCCTCCCACACACACCCATATTCTGCATCCCACCCCCTGTAATCACCCCCACACCAGCATCCCGTCCCCCCCCATAATGCCTCGCCCATACCCTGCATCCCACCCCCCTGTAACCCTCCCACACCCATACCCTGCACCCTCCCGTCCCGCCCCCACCCCAGAAACCCCCAGGACACCGCCACTTCTCCGCGCACGCATAATCCCCCCAAGGGAACGCGCGCACCCTACTGCCCCATAACCCCCCGCACGCGCAGCGTGTACCCACCGCCCTGTAACCCCCCACGGTTGCCCCCGCCCCCTGTAACCCCGCCCCCCACTCTCGCTCCCTAGGGCTCCCCCGTGGCCTTGGGGCGCAGCGCCGGCCGCGAGCACTCACCAGGCAGCGGGCCCGGCCTGGCGACGGAGTGCCGGGGGGCGGACGTGGGCTTGTTCTTGCTGATCTCGCGGATGGCCCGGCTCTCCACGTTGAAGTTGCGGAACGCGCGGGTCACCCTGGCACCCATCACCTCTGCTCGGCACCGGCCCGCGCCGCGAGTAAGTATCTGCCCGCCCCGCGAGCATGCGTAGAGAGCAGCTCGCCCGCCAGCGCCCCACCTAGCGGGCAGGAGGACACCCCGCAGCCGCGGAGGGAGGCGGGAGGCGCGGTCAGGCAGCCGCTCGGAGGCGGGGCGGGGCGAGGGGGCGCGGCTGTGCGCTCGGGCTACGGGGGTACCAGAGGGCGGGGCTCCCAGCATGGTTCCTGCTCGCCGAGGCCGGGGCTGCTGCTCAACGCACGCTGCTGGCTGCCCAGTGTCCTGGCCTGCGGAGCATCTCCCACCAGTGTCCATCTTGTGCCTGGCACGTGGGCCACCAGTGACCTGGGGTCTGGTCCTTGGGCTAGTCAAGGCATCACTCTGTGCCTCAGTTTCCCCATCTATAAATTGCTGAATAGTGATGCTGCCCTGCCTTGTACTGATGAAAAGGCACTATGTGAGAGCAAGGTCGGATTATTATTATGGGTAAGGAGTAGGGGAGAACAAGCAGCAGCAGCTGGCGACAAAAAAAAAAAAAATCTGGATGAACCCAACACCACCTCACTTTAGCACACTACCACTTGTCACTTTTTTATTTTTCACTCTCATTTCTTTCCCTCCACTTTCTCGCCTACTGCACTCAGCAGAGGCGCCTCTTTTCAGTTTACTGTACCTATAAATACATTGTAAGTATGATGTCTCCAAAGATTCAATTAACTTTTAAAAATAAAAGAATTATGTTCTCCTGCAGCAGCAGTAACTGAGCGATCCATTAATGTTTCATATGGGATACTAAAAATGCATGAGATTACATATATCATATATGTATATTCTATATGAAAACTCAAATGCATTTTTAATGTTTTGCAACTATAATAATGGATCTCCCCATTATTGCTGCTGTGGGAGAACATCTTTCTTTCTTTAGGCCTCTAAACACTTATGCACATGAGTGGTCCTAGGTTAGTCAACAGGGCTTCTTGTGTGAGTAAAATCACTGGTGTTCATAAGGGTGTGAGAGCCCTGGTTTTTTTCTGATTTTTAGTTATGCTGAAAACCCAAATCTCAGATTGAAGTCAATCAATGGAAGCTCTGGGTAGTCACATAATTGAGAAACTGACCATGTGTTTGGCCGTGGAGTCACCTCTCTTGGGGTATAGTTGGAAATATCCTCAAGGTGGCAGACTGTGTTAGGGTTTCCAACTTCCAGAGTTTTAATCACCAGAATGCCCACTTTTTTCAGCATCTTAATATTGGCCATGGTACAGCATAAGAATAATCGTTTTACAGGTGATTTATAGATAAATTACTTTTTAATTATTTGATTTATAAATTGTGTCCATCATCTCAGCAGAAGTAATAAAACAGAGATAAAAAGAGTCTATAATAACACCAATGCTACCTGAATGTAAAATAATCCTGGTCAATGATAATCTCAATCAAACAGAAACATATTATGCAGCACCCTGAAGTTTTCCAACTTCTGGTTAATGATCTAGTTGAATCTTTATGTGCTGAATGATCCTGATAGCAAGTGTAAATCATTACATTTACTTTCCCTCCCCACAAACCCCACACATTTTAGGCCTCCTCCAAAAGTTATGGCATCATGATATGACATATCTACCTTGTACCCTGCTGAAGAGTGGAACCAGCCCATAGTGATTATGCATCTACATTAATTCAAAACATCTTCCCTGTGCTTTTTGTCTGAGTTTCTTTATTTGGATAAAAGTACCACATAAGTATTTCTGATGGTCTCTCCTCTTACTGCTATTCTGTGATTAGAAGTGTGTGGTTTTTCTTTATCGGTGCATCACTGTTCTCTTCAATGATACGGTGACAATTTTAGAAGGAGGTATGCTGTACATTATGTGCCCTATGTTGGAGCTTTACAGAACAATGAATCATTACAGGATGGCAGTCTGTGGGCTAGCTTGTGTCACAGGCCTGACTAGGGACAGTGTAGAGGCACGATCCCTCTCCCAGACTGAGGTGAGCAGAGGAAATGCAGCATTTGCTCTCAGCACACCCATCCAATTCTACTGACCAGTGCATGTGGGGAGGTGTATGCATCAAACCCATAGATTATAGTCGTACCTGAAGCAGTGGTGGGCTGACCGGCTGACCACCACTGACCTAAAGGTTGTAACCAGCTTGGGCCCTATTGTGCTAGCACTGTACTGACACATAATAAATGCCAGTCTTTTCCCCCCAAAAATTACAATCCGAAAGACAAGACATAACAGGTAGATAAGACAAACCAACAGGTGGCAGAGGAGACAAATATAACAGGATGTGCATCTGGGATTACTGAGCTCCCTCTGGGGTCCTGGAGGAAGCAGTCCCTGCATAGCCTTCCCACAGTTCAAAGGCTGAGATTGTCCATATCATTACACAAGGAGAGGGATGGAAGGAGGCTCTTTGAATCCTCCTATGCTGCTAAACTGCCCTAAAGCCAGATCCTATCTGGCTTTATTTTAGGAACCACTGCACAGTATGTGTGGTAATAGGGACGTAGGAATTGCCAGCCTGGATCAGACCAATGGTCTGTCTAGTTCAGCATCACTAGGCAGTTAGTGGCTGGCTTGGTTATGCCTTGAAGCACAAGGATTTCTATCTCATAAATGTTTATCCTATTTAATGTAACTGTAATGTTCTTGTTCATATGAATGTCTTTTCTTGGTGTTCATAGATCCTTGATGGTACAATATACATTATCATCCCTTAAGAAGTCATAAATAATCCATTCTGCCTATGGACTGAAGGCACTGACCTTAATTTGAAACTAAAGAATCTCCCTCTTGGCACCAGGAACTGCTGGCTACTGGGATCAGACTCAACACGGTGATGCTGTCTCTTTAAAGCCTGATGTGACTAACACTCCTATTATATTGGTTCGCAGCAGATGAACTCACCAAAAGGCAGCCAGTTCGTTAAAAATAAAGAGTGATGTCATTTTGTGTCTGCCACTTCCCATCACTAAGCATGGTACCAGGCTGTATGTTTTGCTGATTGGGAAGGACCAGGACTACAAGGTTTTCATTCTAATTCTGGAATCTTTCATACTGACTGTAGCAAGCAAAAGATTTGAAATTTTTCAATTGCAGATGTTTTCATGGTATAATTAGGCATTTTATCAATGTAGCTGTATCATTGACAGGTAATATTAACCAGGAGACTGAAACCTTTACCCAACCACATGCCAGTATTCATAGTTCATAGTTTAATTCATAGTTATTAAAAAGTTGTGACTATATTTTTTCCTTGTAACATAAAAACTGAGTGTATTCCATTTACCCTGTTTTATAAGTGTGCTTCATTGTTACTGAATCAGCAAGCTTATTTGAATTGTTCTGAGATATTTTTAGTAAACAATGTGACTCCTAGATATCCCACATACCAAAATGAAGAACACAAGCACATATCAAGTATCAGAGGGGTAGCCGTGTTAGTCTGGATCTGTAAAAGCAGCAAAGAATCCTGTGGCACCTTATAGACTAACAGACGTTTTGCAGCATGAGCTTTCGTGGGTGAATACCCACTTCTTCGGATGCAAGCAGATAGGAATTGCTGTGCTGGAACAGGCCAGTGGTCCATCTAGTCTGATATTTTGTCTCCAACGGTCGCCAGCACCAGATGCTTCAGAGGAAGCTGCAAGAAACTTCACATTAGGCAGATGTGGGAACTCTCCCCCCCATACTTGGTCTCCTAATCCCTCCCACATCTGAGAGACTTCTTGAAACTGCTCAGCAAGTGTAGGAAGTAGAATTGGTTGGAGAATGAAAAAAACACTGGTGAACATTTTCTTTCCCATTTTTCATCGAAATGTTTGTTTGTTCAATTTTTCTGGCCAGCTCTGTAGCTGAGTGGAAAATGGATACAATATTTATTTTGTGAGTTAACTAGCACATTTTCTTTATTACTGGTTGATCTATTGTACATTCCCCTGTAGGAATATAGGCCCACATTAGATTTAGGTGAACTATGGTAGTTGAAGGCTTAGCATGAGCAATAGGCCCAAAATATGGGACCAAAAAGCATGAGATCATGAGAAAGAACAATTGTCGTGTTAAATGTGTTGTGACCCTTTGGAATACCAGTGTTATCTTATTGAAGGTTTGGCTGAAGTAAAAGAAATAAAACACGTTACTTGGGTACTAGGTGCAGTAAGTAATTGGCTATATAAGAAACCCTGCTGCATCCAATGCGAGAGCACTATTTACAAACTGGCAGTTGCCAGACGCACAGTGGCCTGTCCATCCCTGTGCTGCCAGCGTGCCCCTTCCCCTCGGGGGTGGACCTATGACACGCCACACAGCCTCCCTGCCCAACACCCCCCGACTCCCTATGGCCAGAGCCCCCCGGACCCACTGTGACAGCGTACCCCATAAAGGGGCTCATAAATGTATGTATAATATAACTGGAATAGGGTTTTGCTACATAGGCCATGTAACATATCTATGTAAAGGTTATGATCTACTGGTTATGTTCATCCTAGTTGTATGCAGGCACCATTTGTGTGTTCAAAGTTATGAACATTGGCGGTATAATTGCTTGATTTCTAAGTGGCCTCAGTTAGAACATTTGATGACTTCTTGGGAAAGGAATGTGCAAATTAGGTGTTCAGTCAGGGGGCACTTAACAGACAAAAGAGCTTGGAAGACTCCAATCCACATTAGAAGTCTACCTGAGGACGTTCAAGGCAGCATGTGGGTAATGGCTGCTACCTGCAGTCCTGAGTCATGCATGGGCATGTGACCTGCCCATGTGATTCCGAATCTCCATTTTGTAACTGGATTCTACAGAGGGTGAGAAGGGGGTCCCCACCCACAAGAGACAGTCTATTTAAACCTGTGGGAGACCCCTTCATTTTGTCTTCAGCTGGCTAAAGAAGGAGCCTCTCCACCCCCACAAGGTACTTGAAGGAAACTGGAACCAAAGACAGTAACTACAGGGGGTGTGAGTGATTGCTGGACCCAGGCTAAAAGAAGATTAGCCTGTAAAAGGGAACATTTTGGAACTGGTGAGGATCTTATCTGTATTCAGTGCAATTAGACATAGATTTGTGCATTTTATTTTATTTTGCTGGGTAACTTACTTTGTTCTGTCTGGTACTACTTGGAATCACTTAAATCCTACTTTCTGTATTTAAATAAAATCACTTTTTACTTATTAATTAACAGAGTATGTATTAATACCTGGGGGAGCAAACAGCTGTGCATATCTCTCTATCAGTGTTATAGAGGGCGAACAATTTATGAGTTTACCCTGTATAAGCTTTATACAGGGTAAAACGGATTTATTTGGGTTTAGACCCCATTGGTAATTGGGCATCTGAGTGCTAGAGGCAAGCACACTTCTGTGAGCTGTTTTCAGGTAAACCTGCAGCTTTGGAACAGGCGATTCAGACCCTGAGTCTGTGCTGGAGCAGATGGGTGTGTCTGGCTTCACCAAGACAGGGAGCTGAAGCCACCGAGCTGGCAGGGAGAACAGAAACAGAAGTAGCCTTTGCACATCAGCTGGCAGCTCCCAAGGGGGTTTCTGTGATCCAACCCGTCACACCCACTATGCCCAGCGCCCCCCTAGACCCACCCACAAATGAACAGCACCCTGCACAACACCATCCCTGCCCACAGCCCCACCACAACTGCCCATCACCCCCCACAGAACCCCCACTCCCTAGTGCCCCAACACACACAGATCTTCCCTGCCCCTTCACAGCCCAGCACCCCTCCAGGCTCCCCACAGACCCATTCCCCCAAGCTTTGCCTCCCGGCTGCACTCACCAGCGCTGCTGGGAGGCGACTGTGTCTTCCGGGCTGAGCTGGCAGCATAGCCAGGGCCGGTCCCAGGGCTGGGAATCACTCCGGCCCGTTGGGAGTGGTGTGACCAGCCAAGCCAGGACCTGCCCCAGCTCCAGTCTCTCAAGACGCACTTGCCTGGAGGGGCCCAGCCAAGCCCTCCACACTGTCTCCCCTTCCACCTGGCTGAGACTGGCCAGGCTTCTCCATCAGTCCCAGGCAGCTCAGCTCCAGGGAGACGGGGAGGGGGGGGAGGGGGAGGGGGGGGCAGAAACTGCCCGGAGCCGGAAGTGCACTGCGGTCCAGACAGGGGGCTGAGAGGAACAGGGGGAGTGGGGCCAGGGAGCAGAAAGGAGCCCTCGGCCAGCTGGCAGGCAGGTCGAGAGGAGCAAGTAGTGGGTGGGGGGAGCCAGCGGGCTCTCGGGGTGCAGTGCAAGCGGAGCAGGCCGGGGCCCCTTCTCAGCATGGGCCCGGCTCCATGGAGCCCCTGGAGCTATTGTAAACCCAGCACTGTTCCACCATACACACACAAACTGAGAAAAATATTTCCATTGCTAATAATCAAAATTTACAGATAGGAAAAAAAACCAAAAATGTTGCTTGAGAATTTATAATTGTTTGATTGATGGATATTTAATTTATATATTTTTACATGTTATGTTGACAATTTGTGTTTTAACAATTATAAAGCTTTAACTTTTTGAATCTTAACATCTATGGTCATTAAATAATTATTGTCTGACTCTCCCATAATTTCCTGCAACTGTGAAAATTTAAAGAGATACAAACTCGGAAAAAGTGCTAAAAACCAAACATTGATATTATCCATCAATATTATAAAAATCACATTCTGCCAAGTCTAGTTGTAAAACTTAGTTTTGGTTTCCTGCTTGAGGCATCTGCCCCTGATGGCAGTCTGGCTGTATAATACAATCCTCAGCTGGTGTAAATCACCATAGCTCCATTGAAGTAAATGAATCTATGCCAGTTTATACCAAAAGAGGATCTGGCCCTTAGGCATTTTGCACATACCCATTACTACTATATCTAGCTTCCAATAATAATAGTCATGAGTAGTGACTTAGGGTGCCTCAATTTTTAACTATCCGACTTGAGACATTGTTGAAGGGTCCTGATTTACAGAAGTGCTGAGCACTGCCCTCTGAAAATTAGGCCTCTTTGAGTTGCTGAGCACCAAAAAATTGAAACACCCAAAATCACTATTTCCTTCTGAAAATGTAGGCTTACATTCTTTAATGTCTATTAAGATTTTGTCATGGATATTTTTAGTAAAAGTCACGGACAGGTCATGGGCAATAAAGACAAATTCATGGAAACCCGTGACCAGTCCCTGACTTTTACTAAAAATATCTGTGACAAAATGGGGAGCTGTGGGGTCCCCACACCGCCCGCAGCGGCTGGGCAGATGTGGGGGCCCCAGCTCGGATTTCTAAGGTTCCCCACCGCCGGTGGCTGGGAGCTGCGGGGTCCCCCCGCCGCCCGCACTGGCCAGGAGCTCCGGGGAGACCCGCGGGTGGCCGGGACCACGCAGCTCCCAGACAGCTGCAGACTGAAGTCATGGAGGTCTCTGGAAGTTACAGATTCTGTGACTTCCGTGACCTCCATTACTAAATCGTAAAGAAAAAAAGACCAGTTTTCAGGAATTGTTCAAGTCCTGTTTCTTGTTGTCTGAATATTTGAAGTGCTCCATTGTAGATAGTTGTAATAACTGTATAGTAAATAAAATAAAGATTAACTAGAAGAAAGTTAGTGACCTAAATGTTTAGGTATGTAGCCCAGTGGGCTAGCTTGCCTTTATTATATTCACTGCTTTGCATTATATTTTGCTTTGCATTATATTCAGCAGTAATGCAAGAAACCTATAGGTCTGTATTCAGTAAGACATTAGCTTCAGCAAGTTATCATAAGGCTTGAGGCCTATGAACTTTGAACAGATGAACTTTGCACAGATAAACGGTCCAACGAAAAACCCCAAGTATTTGAGGAGCTGAAAATAGAGTTTAAGGGGAAGTTCTGGCCACAGGTACATGATTCAACCACAGAAGTGTCCTGGAAACGAACTGACGTACATAACAGGTACATGAGATACAACTAAGGCTAGCCTGCTTGCTTGCCTATATATCTTTTCTTATAAGTTTCTTATGGATTTGATTATTTGTTTTATTATAATAGGTGTATAGGTTTATATTAGAGTATATTTTGGCTGTAACACAAGGGACCTACAGGCCCCATCCTGCATAGGCGCCTACTTCTACTGGTACCAGTGGGTGTTCGACCCCCCTCTGCCCCCGGCCCCACCCGACTCCACCCCTGTCCCACCCCCTCCCGCCCCCATTCCAGCCTCTTCCCCAAAGTCCCCGCCCCAACTCCGCCCCCTCCCTGCCCCTATTCCGACTCCTTCCCCAAATCCCTGCCCCGGCCTCGCCTCTTCCCCGCCTCCTTCCCTGAGTGCCCCATGTTCCCGCTCCTCCCCCCTCCCTCCCGGAGCTTGCTACAGCTGTTTGGCAGCGGCACGCGCTAGGAGGTAGGTGGAGGAGCGGGGACGCAGCACGCTCAGGGGAGGAGGAGGAGATGAGGTGAGGCGGGGAGCTTGGCTGCCGGTGGGTGCAGAGCACCCACTAATTTTTCCCTGTGGGTGCTCCAGTCCCAGAGCACCCACGGAGTCGGCGCCTATGACATCCTGTATGTTAAGCTAAGGCAAAGTTAGCATATATATGTTTGGGACCTTTCACCTAGATAGATGGTGATGAGCTAAAGCATAAGGTCCATATATGGCTGCAACCTTTGCCATAGATAGATAAAGGATGTGTTAAAGCAGGTTGGCTTAGGGGATTTCCTAAGTTCATACCCGTTTAAACTTAACAGGTACACCACATCTTGGAACTTGGAAAGAACCAAAATAACCAGTTAGGACAGAAATAACAAATGTGATACCTAACCACAAAAGGGTCATGGTAAGGAATTGACGTATATGATAATAAGCTAAGATCATTGATATACTAATCTATAAGAAAAAGACATTCCAACAATAGTAAGATGAGGAAATTCAAATAAGGAAAAAGGGGAAAATCCCCTATTGAATATGCATCAAACATAACGGTGTCAACGTAACATATAGAAGTGGCATCGCAGCCTTGGGGCGGTAGGAGAGATGTAGTCCTTGGGAGGTGCCAAAATGATGGCCACTGGTGATGAGGGGGAAGGTGATGATGATGAGGAAGATGATGGCTAACATTTCAGGTTGTTCTACAAGGGATGGTGTGAGTATATGGATGTGCAGATGTTACATTCTGTAGTATCTCTATCTATCTTACTAAATTGGGGGTGTTTGTGACTGTGCTAAATGTATTAATACACTATATTTGTAAATATAAAAGAGTTCCTATAGTGTGAGTGTTGCAACTGTGCACAACGGGGTTCCCTACTATATAATAATTTAAATAATACTGGGCCTGATCTTGGGACAAGAACCTCTCAACCCTCAAAGTGATAACTCGGGATTTTTAAGTAATCAATATAATTAATACTTAATCTAAAGATCGGGCAACAGGTAAGAGATTGTTTTTCAACTATGTGTACTTCATCCTCTAGGAAAAGAAAACTCTTAAGGAAAAAGTACTTCTGAGTAGAGGCAAGTGAATAATTGATTTTTTCTGTTCAGGTACCAAACTGAAAAATCCCCCAAATTTTTAGTTTTGAATCAAACTAAAATGGATTTTTTTTTTTCCTCGCCAAAACAAAAAGCTGAAAGTGAAATGAAATATTTTGGGTTTTGTTGTTTTTTTAGTTTGTGTTATTTTGGTTTGGTTTTGGGTGTCTTTTGCCCTTTTATTGTTTTAAATGAATCTAGCTAATTTTTTCCGCTGAAACTGTTCACCAAATTTGACCTCAATGTGTGAATAGTTTTGGTTGTCCCAAAACTGCATTTTTCAGCAAATAAGCTATTCACCCCCAAAAAAATTTGTGCGGCTCTACTTCTGAAGCTAATCTACAACTGTACCCTCAGGCAGCATGTGTTTTTAAGACACCTACATTACTCTTTTCAAAATACTGAACTAAAATTAGCCCAGTATCAGTTTAAATTGCCCATCTGTCTATTTCTATTTCCTCTCTTCTTCCACAGAGATTGAGGGAGTTCTGCCATGTAATTTTAGAAAAGAGTCTACACTTAAAGTTCTTCAGTTTGTTTTGAAATGAATAAGTCCAATTTCCACCACATGCCATATGCTGTATAACCATTTATTATGAGAGAGGAGCATTTCAGACTTCCAGGTTCTTTTTATAGTGGCATTTTCTGCTTGAATCAGCATTTTTGCAAGCTTTTGTGTTTTTACATTCACTGTTGTAATTGTTATTTGACATTCTAATTTTTTTATTTAAGCTCTGTGACAAATAAGGAACAGGGGCATTCTGGACAGTAGAAAATTAGATGTTCAAGAATAATACACTCTCTGCTGGTGCGTCTTGGAAATGTGAATTATTAGATTTGCAAGAGGCATATGGTCATGTCTTCAGTAAAAAATTATGTTAAGAAAAAACCCCAACCTCAAAGGCAGATGAGATTGTGTGCTCTTGGAGGCACAGCATATAGAGGCACAGACTGGGGGAAGGAAGAGCAAAAATTGGTTTAATCTAAGTTTGTACCCCTAGAATTCTGGGCAGGTTGGTGGCTAGTGTGTTATGGGAACCTGCCTCTGATCA
Organism: Platysternon megacephalum; assembly: GCA_003942145.1. Lineage (NCBI taxonomy): Eukaryota > Metazoa > Chordata > Testudines > Platysternidae > Platysternon > Platysternon megacephalum. The sequence continues at coordinate 20,528,442 of QXTE01000011.1, read as the reverse complement.
GCTCCACAACCTAGAATTGTTCTGAATGGTCATATTAGTGGTTGCTCTGGCCCCAGCCCTGCCACCAGCTCTCACTTCCCACACTGGGGCTAATTCCATGTAAAACAGCCTAAACTTTTTTAACTAGCGGCATCAGCATGGAAGCATGTCCTCTGGAATGGTGGCCGAACCATAAAGGGCATACGAATGTTTAGCATATCTGGCATGTAAATACCTTGCAATGATGGCTACAAAAGTGTCATGCGAACGCCTGTTCTCACTTTCTAGTAAATAAGAAGAGGGCAGCATTATCTCCTGTAAATGTAAACGAACTTGTTTGTCTTAGCAATTGGCTGAACAAGAAGTAGTACTGAGTGGACTTTGTAGTTTTTTTAGTGCAGTTATGTAACCAAAAAAAATCTACATTTGTAAGTTGCGCTTTCACGACAGAGATTGCACCTCAGTACTTGTATGAAGTGAATTGAAAAATATGATTTTTTTTGTTTTTACAGTGCAAATATTTGTAATAAAAAATAATATACATGTTGATTTCAAGTACAACACAGAATACAATATATATGAAAATGTAGAAAAACATCCAAAATATTTAATACATTTCAATTGGTAGTCTATTAGTGCGATTAGAACTGCGATAATCGCGATTCATTTTGAGTTAATCACGTGAGTTAACTGCGATTAATAGACAACCCTACTTCATAGATTTATTCATAGATCCAGTCAAAGATGTATTTTAGTCATTTCTGGTTTAAATTGAGATCCCTTCCCTTTATAACTCACTTATCCTCCGCCATTCCCAAGTCAAGGGTCGTATATACTGACCCAATAGCATATCTTGAAAACTAGAGCCAATCAACAATTTTAAGCATCATTTTCGTTCTCAGTGACCCAGAATTAGTAAAGTTTGACTACATTTATTTCAGAAGCATTTTGGCTGTAGAGCAGTGTAATTATTCAATATAATTCAATCTTAATGATTCAAATAATTCTTAATCATCAAATAATTCAATCTTTGTAATCAATATAAGGTTTAATGATTTTCTGTGCAAATAACTGCAGTGTCTCTGTGCAGCCAGTCACACATTCATTTAGTGTCCGTAAAGTAGGAAAACATAGGTACTACTATAAAAGTGAGGTCCAGTAATATAAGGTTCTATTCCCAGTTCTGCCATTGACCTGTGACCTTGGAAAAGTTGCAGCATCTGACTGCCTCGGTTTTCCCATCTGTAAAATGGGAATAATACTTACCTTCCTTTAAAAAGCACTGCATGATTGTGGCTTTAAAGAGCTAAGCATTTATTAACAACTAATGCTATTAATATTGACAACACAATCACTGATCGTAAAAAGTAGCTGTATTTTAGTATGTTGAAATAAAAAAATTGTAGTTAAAATCATTTGTCCACATTTACAAATATGCTCAATAGAAATATATACATATTTAAGTCTCAGTTAATAGATAATATTTTCACCTCCCAGCTCATCTAATAAATACATAAAATCCTATAATATTCTCATGCTCCAAAGGAGCTTTTAAGACTTTTTGGAGTAGCATTCAAGGGGGATAGGGAATAAAAAGAGACCGAAGACTAAGTGTTTCTTGTCATCCATATACTCTGCTGTAAGGAATGGTCATGAGAGCACAGCTGCAATTTACTAGGAAGCTGACTCTTCCTAGTACATACATACTGTTATGTATTAACAGTAGCCATGGTTTTACTGCATTGCCACATTCACCAGCTGTCCCTTGAACTGACAGCTACTTGCCTTTTTCATGAAATATGACTAAATACAGTGGGCCAAAAGAAATGTAGGTGTTGCAGAGATGCTGCAATACTGATATGTTTTCACCCTAAAACCAAAATTATTTTCACTATTTGTTTTTAGTTTGTGTTCATGCATAAATATTTGATATGTATGTTATACAAAAATGTATATGGAACTGTCCAACTTAATCCTATTAACTGTGGTTCACTGTCTTTTGAGATATTGCATTTACTTAATGCTTCTGCAGGTGGCTGCAAAACCATTTGCATTTACTTATTCCATTCATATTCTCATTGCAGGCTTGCATATTTTACAAATCGTACATTTGCATGCTAGACTCTCATGAAAATTGGAAATCTGTTCTGTTGGGAGACTGTTCTATTTACATGTAAAGAAGCTGAATCTTTGTAACCAGGAAGGAAAAAAAGAGTTCTCAATGAATCCTTTTAAAACTGGTTTACATAAAAGGACAGGTAAATTGAGCTGTGTGAAAGGACAATCATTTTAATATAATGAAAAGGGTCCAACAAATAAATGTTAATCCCAAAGTTTATACAAGACAGTTTGAGCCATATCATAGAAAGATGAAGCTACTTTTTATTCACATGAAAATTAAACCCATTTAGTCAGGATTATTAGTCTATTTTCTCAGTGAAATTCATCCGTAGAGCAAAGAGCCAGCAAAAGGCCCAATGTACCACTTAGACCTCACATAGGGTCTCCACAGGGATTAGGCTGACAGGCAGAGTCTCCATGCTGTCCTAAACTAAACCCATCCTGGCATTCAAGAAATATGACCCCCAACTTAGAAACCCTAATTGCTTTCTCACTCAATTCCCAGCACTTCAGTGACGGTGGTGAAGTCCAGGACCTCTACTCCATAGGTAATTGAAACCCTTGGAGGAGGAACACTGGAGAGTCCCTTGATGGATGTAGGGACAGAAGAAGTGGACCAGGAACTCTCTGGATGGTGACGTTTTCCAGGTGCAGGACAGGTAAGATGGTAACGTGTCTTCTTCTTTTCTTTTCACTCCGGGAACCAATGGTGTTCTTCGCTGATGCACGAGTGCCATGAAGACCCGAAACGGCGCACACAGTCGCTATGATGGACTGCCCCATCAGCCTGTGATCACAGTTCTTTTATAGAGTCTATGGCGGGAAAACATGGTACGATCCATAGAAAGGTGAGAAACAGTCTGAGGTGATGGAACCTTGGGGATCGCCCAGTGGTGGGAAAAACCTGTNTTAGATTGGTATCTACTTAATTTAGGGACAAAAATAAGCTTTAGCCCACCAACTAAAAAAGGGGGATCTGAATTATTTCCTAGCTGATGCATGTTAGAGAAATGATTAAAATCTCCAATACCATGGACTTCAATGAAACTACTCGTGATTAAATAAATGGGGAGATATTTGCAGGATTGGTGCCTTACTTCCAGTTGCAGGACCAAATTTGGCTCTTGGTTACATTGAAAACAACCGTACTGGTTAAACCTGGGCAGCCCTACTGAAAACCATGGGGTTGTTCAGGTGCAGCAATTTAAAGAATCTAATGACTATGGGACTGCACAGGTGTAACTGAAGGCAGAGTTTAGCCTATGGAGTCTTTATTAGTCTTGATGGATGAGCCAGAAAAAAACCCAGCTTGGCTTTCAAGTTCCTAGCTGAATTTGTAGGGCTGGTAATTAAAACAACCAACCAAACTGCAACCCCCATATACATGGAACAGATTTTGTATGAAATAATTGAGAAACAATAAGCTTGGAATCCCATGTTGCCACTTTTGAAAAATCACCATTCAGACCGAAGCCACACTTTAAAAATGGGTCTTGATGGCTATGTTTAAAGAATGTTCTTACACACCCTGATGAAAAATATCAATATTGTTGAGCTCAGGTATATTTGGTTTAAAGGTGTAAATTGCCAAAAGATTAGAATATGGTTTGCTTTAGTATTGGGGAGGTGGGGGGGTATTAGTATGTGTGGGAATAACTTGCAAATTATTCAATTTAGAAAGTAAATTCATGTTCCCATGAATGTGAATAGCAAAACTCCCCTTGAAATAAAAGGGATCAGGATTGAACTCTTAAGACCCTATCCTGCTAGTTGTACCACGTGGGTGAATCACTTGCATTTGCAGAGTCTTGTGGTCAGCCCACATGGGGAAGCGTACAGGATCAGGGCCTGCAGGAATTGTTCAAAAGTTGTTTTTGAGATACATTTTGTAAAGGTTTTTATTATTTGGATGAGACTCTAAAGGAATCTAGTGATGACATTCCGGGTAAATAATATGGTCACCACTTACTGCATTTTAAACTGTTATTGTTTTGTAGACCTTTTTGTTTGACCAAGTTTATAAATAATGAAAGAAATTCTTATTTAGCATTGAAAAAGTTCCAGAGAAACTTCTTCCGTCTATTGTCTATTTTTCAGCTGCTAAACAATTTGACAATGTTTGAAAAGCCCTTTGCAGATGTAATATATTAAGTATTGTATTGTTACTGTGAATAACTGTGACATCAAAAACCCGCATTTTAGTGTGGCAGTAGTACATATTATAGTTATGTCTGAGGAGATACTTTTCAGTATAAACCTTTATTCTCAGATATTTATAATGCTAATAAAAATATAATTTGGGCTGAGATTTATCCTGAGTACTATCAGCTAAAAGCTAGTTTGTTTGGTTTTTTCCTTTATAGTGATGTTTTGGTAAAATACTAGTTGGGCAGTTTTTAGGTTGAGAGCCACTGCCCCATATGATACTTTTCTTCAGGAGTCTGATATGCCTTGCGTACCCCCAAGTTTCACCTCTCTTACTTACAAAATCAGACATAAAAATACAGAAGTGTCACAGTACACTATTACTGAAAAATGGCTTACTTTCTCATTTTTACCATATAATCATAAAATAACACAATTGGAATATAAATATTGTACTTACATTTCAGTGTATAGTATATAGAGCAGTATAAACATGTCATTGTATGAAATTTTAGTTTGTACTGCAATAGTGCTTTTTATGTAGACTGTTGTAAAACTAGGCAAATATCTTGATGAGTTGATGTACCCCCCAGAAGACCTCGTGTACCCCACAGGGCTATCTGTACCCCTGGTGGAGAACCACTGATATAGGGGAAACAGTACTTCTAATCAAGTATCAGAGGGGTAGCCGTGTTAGTCTGGATCTGTAAAAGCAGCAAAGAATCCTGTGGCACCTTATAGACTAACAGACGTTTTGCAGCATGAGCTTTCGTGGGTATCCACGAAAGCTCATGCTGAAAAACGTCTGTTAGTCTGTAAGGTGCCACAGGATTCTTTGCTGCTTTTACAGTACTTCTAATGTTTTTAAAATATTTTTGTTTTTTTGGGCTTGGATACCTCAAACAGGTGAAGTTAAAAACCTTCAGCTTAGAATGCGCGTAGTCCTGAGGGAGGGCAAGTACTTTTAGATTGTTGAAGAAACTTGTTATAGAAATAATGGAGTTATGTATTTAAAACTTTATGTAGACTACACTTGATTTCTTATTAGTCAAACACATTAATCCATACCAAATGCCAGATAAAGTGCAGTCCTGATTGCCAAAAGGTCTTGAGGATGCCCCAGAACTTGAGATAATTGGAGGGTTGGATAATCATTGGAACCAGTACAGCAGGCTTTGTAGTCACAAACTTGAAATCAGCAACTGGACAATTAGAAGGTTTCAGGGAACTTGAGTAAACTTTGGCTAATCAGGACTTCAGTCAATCTGTGGAAGAGCCCGACAACTTCACTTGAGTGCACCTCAGTCATAGAAAGAATGACTGGCCAAGTTCAGAAATAATGTAAGTGGTAACAACTCCAAAAGTCAGGGTGATTGCACATTAGGTCTGAATTTGGCTCGTGACTTGAATTTGAATGCAGGAAAAAAATAAAACACTGAGAACCAGATTATGACTCATTCAGGTAGCTGAGATGTACAGAGAGAGTTAAGAAGAAGATTGGTGGCAGTGAAGAACATGAGGAAATTATATTCAGATTGGTGTAAGCACATTACACTGTCACTGAAATCTACACTTGCATCAGGGGACAAATTCTGTTAAAATTCTTATGAGTAAAAATATTGGTTCAGTGGATACTTGCATGAGTAAAGTGAACAGGATTTTCCCCCAGATAATTCCCAGTTCAGTTAGAAATAGGATTCTTTTCTTACTGCTTTTATCTTCTCCACTTTTCATTCAGAATGTGTTGCTGAAGCTACTGCTTGAAAATCAGATATCGATACTATGTAGCTTGTGACATTGACAAAGAGATGATTGGTGTTTAATGTCAGTTTGAGATGAGCAGCTACAACACAATGAAAAGGAACCTGCTTAATATGAAACCCATGGCCAGGGGTGGCTCTAGCTTTTTTGCCGCCCCAAGCACGGCAGGCAGGCGGCTTTCGGTGGCACACCTGCAGGAGGTCCCGCGGACTCGGTGTACCCGCCGCCAAATCCGTGGGACCGGTGGAGCTCCTGCAGGCATGCCGCCAAAGGCTGCCTGACTGCCGCCCTCACGGCGATCGGCCCCCGCAGCTTGCCGCCCCAGGCACGCGCTTGGAGCGCTGGTGCCTGGAGCCACCGCTGCCCATGGCACCCTAGCAGTGCTTTTAAATTGACTTTCCTGAGTGGAAGATGACTGACTTAAAGGCCAAGAATGGCAATAACGTATTACAGAGAATATTGATTATAGCTGGACTAGAACTGAGAACTTGAATGAAGTGAGAAATGAATGTAATTTAAACACTTAGGCTAGAATAGTTGACAGCTCTTTTGGCAGCAACTGACCAAGCTTAAATGTCATCCACTATAATTATGCTTTCCTATTAGTAGATGTGTGACCATTGTTCCTTATTTTATTTCTCTTAATACAGGAACTTTCCTATCCTTGACATTTCTAATCTTTTCAGTTCTATATAGGTTTTTATACCACACATGTCAGGTCACTGTGGTATCTGAACACTTTTAACTCAATGATAAGTCATGGAAGATGGGTGAGATTCCAGAGGACTGGAAAAGGGCAAATAGAGTGTCCATCTATAAAAAGGGGAATAAGGACAACCTTGGGGAATTACAGACCAATCAGCTTAACTTCAGTACCTGGAAAGATAACGGAGGAAATAATTAAGCAATCAATTTGCAGATATCTAGAAGATGTGATAAGTAACAGCATGGATTTGTCAAGGAAAAATCATGTAAAATGAACCCAATACCTTTCTTTGACAGGGCAACGAGCCTTGTGGATGGGGGGAAACTGTAGATGTAGTATATTTTGACTTTAGTAAGGGTTTTGATATTGTCTCGCATGACCTTCTCATAAACAAATTAGGGAAATACAACCTAGGTGGAGCTACTACAAGGTGGGTGTATAACTGGTTGGAAAACCATTCCCAGATAGTAATCAGTGGTTCACAATCAAGCTGGAACGGCATATCAAGTGGGGTCCCACACGGATCAGTTTTGGGTCCGCTTCTGTTCAGTATCTTCATCAATGATTTAGATAATGGTGTAGAGAGTACACTTATAAAGCTTGTGGATGATACCAAGCTGGGATAAATTGTACCCTCAGCAAGTTTGCAGATGACACTAAGGGTACGTCTACACTACGGGATTAGTCCGAATTTACGGAATTCGATTTTATGAAACCGATTTTTTTAATTCGATGGTACGCGGCCACAGTAAGCGGATTAATTCGGCGGTGCGCGTCCATGCAGAAAGACTAGCGTCGAATTCCAGAGCGTTGCACTGTGGGAAGCTATCCCAGAGTTCCCGCAGTCCCCCCCGCCCATTGGAATTCTGGGTCGATATCCCAATGCCTGATGGGACAAAAAACATTGTCGCGGGCGGTTCTGGGAACATCCTCCCCCTCCCTACGTGAAAACAACGGAAGACAACCATTTCGCGCCTTTTTTCCTTGTTGAACTGAGCGGACGCCGTACCTCGGCAAGGATGGATCCCGCTCAGCTCAAGTTTGCAGTCATGAACATTGTAAACACCACGCGCATTATAGTGCAGTTTATGCTCAACCAGGACCAGAAAAGCCAGGCGAGGAGGAGGCGGCTACGGCAGCGCGGCGACGAGAGTGATGCGGACATGGACATGGACACAGAATTGTCTCGCGCCACGGGCCCCGGCGCTTTGGAGATCATGTTGGCAATGGGGCAGCTTCTTGCTGTGGAACGCCGATTCTGGGCCCGGGAAACAAGCACTGACTGGTGGGACCGCATAGTGCTGCAGGTGTGGGACGATTCCCAGTGGCTGCGAAACTTTCGCATGCGTAAGGGCACTTTCCTGGAACTTTGTGACTTGCTTTCCCCTGCCCTGACGCGCCAGAACACCAAGATGAGAGCAGCCCTCACAGTTGAGAAGCGAGTGGCGATAGCCCTGTGGAAGCTTGCAACACCGGACAGCTACCGGTCAGTCGGTAATCAGTTCGGAGTGGGAAAATCTACCGTGGGGGCTGCTGTCATGCAAGTAGCCAAAGCAATCGTTGAGCTGCTGCTAAAAAAGGTAGTGACGCTGGGAGATGTGCAGCTCATTGTGGATGGCTTTGCTGCAATGGGATTCCCTAACTGTGGTGGGGCGATAGATGGAACCCATATCCCGATCTTGGCACCGGAGCACCAGGGCAGCCAGTACATAAACCGCAAGGGGTACTTTTCTATGGTGCTGCAAGCAATGGTGGATCACAAGGGACGTTTCACCAACATCAACGTGGGATGGCCGGGAAGGGTTCATGACGCCCGCGTCTTCAGGAACACTAGTCTGTTTAAACGGCTGCAACAAGGGATTTACTTTCCAGACCGGAAAATTACCATTGGGGATGTTGAGATGCCCATCGTTATCCTTGGGGACCCAGCCTACCCCTTAATGCCGTGGCTCATGAAGCCATACACAGGCAGCCTGGACAGTACTCAGGAGCGGTTCAACTACAGGCTGAGCAAGTGCAGGATGGTGGTAGAGTGTGCCTTTGGACGTTTAAAAGGTCGCTGGCGCTCGTTACTGACTCGCTCGGACCTCAGCCAAACCAACATCCCCATTGCTATTGCAGCTTGCTGTGTGCTCCACAATCTCTGTGAGAGCAAGGGGGAGACCTTTATGGCGGGGTGGGAGGCTGAGGCAAACCGCCTGGCCGCTGATTACGCGCAGCCAGACACCAGGGCGATTAGAAGAGCACACCAGGAAGCGGTGCGCATCAGAGAAGCTCTGAAAACAAGTTTCAGTGCTGCCCAGGCTCCTGTGTGAAAGTTATGTTTGTTTGTCCCTGTTGAAAACCCGCCCACTTGATTCACTCATTCCCTGTAAGCAACCCACCCTTCCCCCTTCCCCCTTCGATCCCAGTTTTATTTAAAAAAAAATAAAGTCAGTGTCGTTTTCAAATTACAAATCAAGAACTTTTTATTAACGGGGGGTAATGAACATAGGGAGAGAAATAACCAGGTAGTCCGGGTGGGGTTTGGGAGGAGGGTAGGAGTGAAGGAACAGGGCAGGAACAACATTCAAAATAATGAGAGCCTTTTGCTCGGGCTCTCTAATGGGGTGGACTGGCAGGTTGCACGGAGCTTCCCCCCCCGCGTTCTTACACGTCGGGGTGAGGAGGCTACGGGACTTGGGGAGGGGGGAGGGCGGTTATAGAGGGGCTGCAGCGGCACCCGGTAATCCGGCAGCTGCCGTTCCTGGAGCTCCACCAGACGCCGGAGCATGTCTGTCTGATCACGCAGCAGCCCCAGCGTTGCATCCCGCCACTTCTCCTCTCGGGCGTCCCTCCTCTCCTCGCGTTCGTCCCTTCTCTCCTCACGTTCATCCCTTTTCTCCTCCCGTTGGTCCCTCATGTCCTCCCGCTGGTCCCTCTTCTCCTCACGGTCACTGGCCTCTTGACGGAATTTCAATACAGTCTCCTTCCAATCGTTAAAATTAGCTCTCTCATCCCGGGTCGACTGCATTATTTCCGAGAACATATCGTCTCGGGTGCGCCTCTTTCGCCTCCTTATCTGGGAGAGCCTTCGTGCTGGGGGCGGGAGGATGGAAGAATTTGCAGCTGCAGTAGGAGGGAAAAAAAGGAGAGAAGTATGTAAAAAGATACATTTTATAGAACAATGCTTATACTCTTTCACGGTGAACACTTTTCACATTACATAGCAATGTACAAGGTCGCTTTTTGCATCTTATATTGAGTGCCCGCGGCTTTGGTGTTAGAGATCACAGCAGACGCAGGGCCGGGCAACAGATTTCGGCTTGTATGCAGCCATGGTAAGCCATTGTCCTGCTGCTTCTGCATTAAATCAGCGCCCTCCTTTCCCATAGCAAGCAAAGCCCTTTACGTGCTGCGGTTTCCCTGTTACCGTGCAGCATCAGATAACATAACAACCACCCCCCACCCACCCATTCAATTCTGTGGGATGACCCCCTCCCCCCACCACGTGGCTGGTACCATGGAAGATCCATGCAGATCGCAAACTAGCCCCCCCATCCACTTCTGTGGGATGATCGCGTTACCCCTCCCCCCACCACGTGGCTGGTATCAGGGAAGACCCCTGCTAGCCAAACGCGAAAAACTCAGCGACATTATCCACCCCCTCCCCCCCGCCCGCTTGGCTAACTGCAGGGAAAGATTTCTTTTCAGCTACAGGCAAACAGCCCAGTAGGAACGGGGCCACCTCTGTCCCCCTAATTACATTCCCATATCTCAAACAGGTTACCCTGAACGATATCACTCTCCTGAGGATAACACAGCAAGATAAAGAGCGGATGTTGCTTGAATGCCAGCAAACACCGGGACCATACGCTGCCAAGCTTTGTCAAGCAATGATACCGGATTACTTGCTGCTAGCATGGCGCGGTCAAGTGTCCTACCATGGAGGACGGAATAAGGCTGCCCTGCCCAGAAACCTTCTGGAAAAGCTTTTGGAGTACCTCCAGGAGAGTTTCATGGAGATGTCCCTGGAGGATTTCAACTCCATCCCCAGACACGTTAACAGACTTTTCCAGTAGCTGTACTGGCCGCGAATGCATCCCAAGTCCCCAGGGCAAATTAATCATTAAACAAATACTTGTTTTAAACCATGTTTGATATATTTGAAAAGGTACACTCACCAGAGGTCCCTTCCAGGGGGTCTGCGATGCCGCCTTGGGAGGGTTCGGAGGGCACTTCGGTCAGGGTCAGAAACAGCTCCTGGCTGTCGGGGAGAATGGAGTGCTGTGTGCTCTCCACAAGTTCGTCCTCCTCCTCCTCCTCCTCTTCCCCGTCCGCAGATTCGTCATGCAACGATGACATTAACCCCTCCTCGGAGTCCACGCTCAGGGGTGGGGTAGTGGTGGCGGCCCCTCCGAGAATTGCATGCAGCTCATCGTAAAAGCGGCATGTCTGCGGCTCTGCCCCGGACCGTCCGTTGGCCTCCTTCGTCTTCTGATAGGCCTGTCGGAGCTCCTTCACCTTTATACGGCACTGAATGGAGTCCCGATTGTGGCCTCTCTCCATCATCCCCTTGGAGATCTTGTCAAAGATCTTTGCATTCCGTCTCTTGGAACGCAGTTCTGCGAGCACTGAATCCTCTCCCCATATGGCGATCAGATCCAGTATCTCGCGTGTGGTCCATGCTGGTGCTCGTTTGCGGTTGTCGGCCTGCATCGCTACCTGTGCTGCTCAGCTCTGTGTGGTCACCTGTGCTCACCAGGCTGGGCAGACAGGAAATGAAATTCAAAAGTTCGCGGGGCTTTTCCTGTCCAACTGCCCAGAGCATCCGAGTTTCGATTGCTGTCCAGAGCGGTCACAATGGTGCACTGTGGGATACCTCCCGGAGGCCAATACCTTCGAATTCCGTCCACACTAACCCTAATTCGAACCGGCAATGTCGAATTCAGCGCTACTCCCCTCGTCGGAGAGGAGTACAGAAACCGATTTTAAGAGCCCTTTAAGTCGAAATAAATGGCCTCGTGTGGACGGGTACAAGGTTAATTCGGTATAAAGCTGCTAAATTCGAACTAACATCGTAGTGTAGACCAGGCCTAAGTTGGGGGAAGAGGTAGATATGCTGGAGGATAAGGATAGGCTCCAGAGTGACCTAGACAAATTAGAGGATTGGGCCAAAAGAAATCTGATGAAGTTCAACAAGGACAAGTGCAGAGTCCTGCACTTAGGAAGAAAGAATCCTATGCACTGCTACAGGCGGGGGACCGACTGGCTAAGCGGCAGTTCTGCAGAAAAGGACCTAGGGGTTACAGTGGATGAGAAGCTGGATATGAGTCAGCAGTGTGCCTTCGTTGCCAAGAAGGCCAACAGCATATTGGGCTGTATTAGTAGGAGCATTGCCAGCAGATCGAGGGAAGTGATTATTCCCCTCCATTTGACACTGGTGAAGCCACACCTGGAGTAGTGCATCCAGATATGGTCCCCCCACTACAGAAGGGATGTGAACAACTTGGAGAGAGTCCAGCGGAGGGCAATGAAAATGATTAGGGGTCTGGGGCACATGACTTACCAGGAGAGGCTGAGGGAACTGGGGTTATTTAGCCTTCAGAAGAGAAGAGTGAGGGGGAAGGGATAGCTTGGTGGTTTGAGCATTGGCCTGCTAAACCCAGGCTTGTGAGTTCAATCCTTGAGGGGGCCATTTGGGAACTGGGGTAAAAATCTGTCTGGGGATTGGTCCTGCTTTGAGCAGGGGTTTGGACTAGATGATCTCCTGAGGTCCCTTCCAATTCTATGATACCTGAAGGAGGGTTCCAAAGAGGATGGAGCTTGGTTGTTCTCAGTGGTGGCAGATGACAGAACAAGAAGCCATGGTCTCAAGTTGCAGTGGGGGAGGTCTAGGTTGGATATTAGGAAACAGTATTTCACTAGGAGGGTGGTGAAGTACTGGAATGGGTTACCTAGGGAGGTGGTGGAATTTCCATCTTGAGATTTTTAAGGCCCGGCTTGACAAAGCCTTGGCTGAGATTATTTCATTGGTGTTGGTCCTGCTTTGAGCAGGGGATTGGACTAGATGACCTCCTGAGGTCTCTTCCAACCCTAATATTCTATGAAAGGTCTAGAAAACATGACCTATGAGGGAAGATTTAAAAAATTGGGTTTGTTTAGTCTGATGGAAAAAAAGACTGAGGGGGGACATATGAGTTTTGAAGTACATAGGAGGTTGTTACAAAGAGGAGGGAGAAAAATTGTTCTCTTTAACCTCTGAGGATAGGACAAGAAGTAATGGGCTTCAATTGCAGCAAGGGCAGTTTAGGTTGGATATTAGGATAAATGTCCTAACTGTCAGGGTGGTTAAGCACTGGAATAAATTTCCTAGGCAGGTTATGGAATCTCAGTCATTGGAGATTTTTAAGAGCAGGTTAGACAAATACCTGTCAGAGATGCTCTATAATACGTAGTCCTGCCTTGAATTCAGGGGACTGGACTAGACGACCTCTCGAGGTCCCTTCTAGGATTCTATGATAATTTCCATGGAGTCTCTGATTACTCCAGAACTGATTTAATGATCTATCACTTGTAATTATTATTTTTTTATTCGCCTATATTTTCCTCTTCCAAATTCAGTGGGCATGATCACCCACTCCCTTGAAAACACTCCCAGGAAGGAGGCTTTGGGTTGGAAAACTCCAGGAGTTTTCCCTCCAAATTCTTTCTTCAGGAGGCAGGGTTTCCTTCCCACAAAAATAATATGTCTGGCTCCCAAGCCCCATGGATCCCCTGAGATCCACATAAAGTAGGATCGTGTGAAGACATAGGCCTATTCACGAAGTAACTTCTGAGACAATATAGCCCCGAGTTTTATAAAATCTGCTAAAGGATTTGTAAGTATATGCATTTTTGAAAAATGATTGGTTCAAGGGACAACAATATTTCTTAATCACATATAATGGATTTTGAAATGTTTGTGAACAGGCTGATGTCCTTATTATGTCTAAAACGTTTTCCATCAGTGTTCACTTTAGGTGAAATGAAGGTAAAAGGACTGTTGCTTTATCAACTGAACCAGCATTATACCTGGTTTACCCAGATATATGGAAGTAAAACCTGCAGCTAGCAAATACCATAATGGTATACAGTGTGTACCTTTTGAAGGTTTATATTCAGGATTCATTCTCTTGATGTTCCAAAAAAAAAAAAGGCACAATTGTTTCCACAATCCATTAAGTTTCTAACGAGCACTGTGGTTTTGATCACATTTCTTCCAGCCAATTCCTAATCCCCAATAGCACCTAAAAGCTATGTTGTTTTTTTAAAACAGAACTAAAGCATTTTAGTTCCCCTGTTGAAAGGCTTTTTTTCTCTCAGAATGAACTGTATGTGCCTGTGATATGTTTCACAAAGAGATACTTTAAATCTGAATGACCGTTATTTTAGACTGAGAACAAAAGTGAAGCTTTCATGAGATTGCAATGACTGTTATAGCAAACACTGGGGATTGAACAGGGGATGTCCAGAACTAAAAGCTTGAGCCTTTCCAGTGTGAATTTAAAACCCCCCAAAAAGGCTCTATAGCAGGGGTGGGCAAACTATGGCCCGGGGGCACATCCGGCCCTCCAGACGGTTTAAACTGGCCCTCGAGCTCCTGCTGGGGAGCAGGGTCAGAGGTCACTCTGCACACATATGCTGAGGCTCCCGGAAGCAGCGGCATGTTCCCCCTCTGGCTCCTACACTTAAGGGCAGCCAGGGGGCTGCGCGTGCTGCCCCCGCCCCAAGCGCCACCCCCGCAGCTCCCATTGGCCGGGAACTGCGACTAATGGGAGCTGCAGGGGCGGTGCCTGTGGACAGGGCAGCGCACAGAGCTGCCTGGCCGCACCTTGTCATAGGAGCCGGAGTGGGGACATGTCGCTGCTTCCAGGAGCTGCTTCAGGTAAGCCTGGAGCCTGCACGCCTGACCCCCTCCCACACCCCAACCCCCTGCTCCAGCCCAGTGCCCCCTCCTGCACTCTGAACTTCTCATTTCCAGCCCCGCCCCAGAGCCCGCACCCCAGCCAGAGCCCTCACCACCCGGTGCCCTAACCCCTGCCCTAGCCCTGATTCCCCCTCCTGCCCTCTGAACCCCTTGGTCCCAGCCTGGAGCACCCTCCTACACCCCAAATCCCTCATCCCCAGCCTCCCCCCAAAGCCCGCACCTCCAGCCGGAGCCTTTCCCCTCCCCCTGCTCCAGCCCGGAGCCCCCTCCCGCACCCTGAACTCCTCATTTCTGGCTCCAGCCCACACCCAACCCCAATTTCGTGAGCATTCCTGGCCCACCATACAATTTTCATACCAAGATGTGGCCCTCAGGCCAAAAAGTTTTCCCACCCCTGCTCTATAGCCAGGGACTACAATAGACTTTCATCTTCTGTGGGTTCAAGAGCATGCAGTGTTGTCTCTTACAGTGTGTGCTGAGTTCTGAGAGAATAAAATGGCTGCTGAATTCTGCTCACCAGGAAAGTGCTTAGAAATTTAAAGGTGCTGTACACAGAAAACAAAAGGTATGTCATATTTTCAGAGCCACATACACCACATTCTCCAACAGGGTTACTATTAGAAATGGGAAAGTTTAAGAGTTGCTGAACTTTAAATAACAATGGGCAGGATGCTCTCTGCTCACTTCTGCAGGACGAGGGGAACCATTAATGTATGTGGAAATGGGGTAAGGAATACAGCTGTACACCCTTCCCACTATGCCCCCAGAAACCCCTCTGCAGTTAGGATGTGCACCTGCAAGGTGCTGAATGCTCTTGCACCAATTGAACAAGACAATTTAGCATGCGTTTTATTTTAAGTGCACACGTGGACTTCAGTAAGACTGTGGTCATGCTGAACTGTTTTGGTGGATCAGCATCAGAGTAGCTGCCACCTTACAAGGTCAAGCCTCTTTACTGAACAACTGGGATCCATGAGTCAGGAGGCAACTTGTCAGCTTGTGTGGCATGCTCCTCTCATAACCTTTTGGATTTCCAATAGGTCTTTAAATCTGGAGCAGAGTGACTCTAAGCAGTGGCAGAAGTGGGAAAGGTGTTAAATAGGCCCTACAAATTATAGGGCTTTGGCTCTTCAACATTAGGGGCTAGACTCTTCTCACAGTTGTGCATTTCTGTTAGTTTTAATGACATTATACTACTGTAAGCAAGAATTAGGCCTTATTAGTTTCTACACCTTTGGCAATCATCATCTATTAGCTCCTTTCCTTTGGTTGGTTTAGTTTGTTGTTAACTAATATTTAAATAATTATAGGAAAAACTAAAAGGAATTAATTTTGTATTCTGCTTTGAAAGTGGTGAGTTGTCATTTTAGTTTCTGGACTATTTATTCTCCCATAATATAGACCAGAGTAGATATCTGCTAAAAAGAAATGTTATTAATATATTAGCATGTAATGGGGTTTAAAAGCCCCCCACCACAAACAAGTTTTTAAAAAGGAAAAATTTCTGTAACAATGGAAACAGGAGCGTGTCTCTAAAGAAGGAAATGGGACAGAAGTGTATTCCAAATAAAGATGGGAAGGAGTGCTCCTCAAAATAAAGGGCAGAAGTGACTCTGAGAGGTTTTAAATGCAGACTGCTATATCAATTCTCAGTTTAGATTATTCTTCATATATATACTTTTGTAATACCCCAACCAAAGGAAACAATATTCTCTTCCCCAAAATTAACATGCCATAGGGTGATGCAGAAAAAGTAACTAGCCATTATTATTTGTAGTGTGGGGAGCCTCCATCAGGGATATGAGCTCCATTTAGTTAATCTGCCTACGTGTTGCTGCATTCAGCTAATGATACCAGTCTACGTAGGTGAGTGGTAAAATGCTGCCAACATAATTGCTCTCTCCGACATACAAGATATACTCCTTGTTTATTGGCTCATGCGCCCTTATCTTGCTGTTCTGGTCAGGTGGATGGGGGCTGACTGGAGGATGCAGGTCAGCCTCTCTGGATATGTGTACACTGCAATTAGACACCCACAGCTGGCTTGTACCAGCTGACTCAGACTTGCAGGGCTCGGGCTAAGGGGCTGTTTAATTGCGGTGTAGCTGCTTGGGCTCTGGCTGCAGCTTAAGCTCTTGGACCCTTTCCCCTAGCAAGGTCCTAGAGCCCAGGCTTCAGCCCAAGCCCGAATGTCTGCACCACAAATAAACAGCCCCTTAGCCCCAGCCTCGCAAACCTGAGTCAGCTGCGAGTTAATTGCTGTGTCAAAGTATCCTCTGAGTGAACATCCAAGATGTAGGCTCAGACTCTGCTCCATCTCTGGCAGCAGATCCACAAAATGGGAGGAAAAAGGGGCTTGAGAGCATGTGATTCTTTTTCTTGAATCAGTGGGGAAAAATATGTTAAATTGGTGTTTTTTATTTACAAATGCTGTCATTGAATCAGAATAAACAAATGCTGTTACCACAATTCACAAAAAAGGTAAAAGATTTCCTAAATGGTGCTAGAGTTCCTGAGCAGCTTTTGTGTAGGAGAGATATCAAATGACAACAAATGTGGTTATGTAATGGACTCAAAATAAATAAAAGCTCAGCTGTTATTGGTAGTTTACAAAAGCAAAAAGGGTTTGTGGCTAAAAAGGAACAAATTATTTTTTTAAGTAGCTGAAAGCTGTTAGTTTGCCAGACATGGAAGACCAAGGACAAGGTTGGCCCATTACTTGATGAGGCGGGAAAGACAATAATAGAGAACTCAGCAATGGCCAAAGTGTTAAATGTCTCCTCCCTTCCCCCCCCCCCCATTTTTACCAAAAAGGTTAGCAGTGAGTGGACAACTAACATAGTGAACATCACTGTAAAAGGGATAGGATCTGAGGTTAAAATAGGGAAAGAACAAGTTAAGATTTACTTCGACAAGTTAGATGTCTTCAAGCCGTTAGGGCCTGACTAAATGCATCCTAGTGGTCCGCAGACCACAGATTGTTAAACCATTGTTCTGTGGTAACGACAACCTTTTTCGGACTCCTTAGACATAGTCCACAGACCCCCAGTTGTAAACCACTGTCCTAGAATACTTAAGGACCTGGCTGACAAGAGGTCTGAGCCATTAGTGATTATCTTTGAGAAATCATGGAGGGTGGGAGAGATTCTGGACTACTAGAAAAAGCCCATCTATAAAAAGCTAATAAGGACAATTAGGAAATTTTAGACTAGTCATTTTAACTTCGGTACCCAGAAAGATAGTGGAGCAAATAATCAGTCAAGTTGTAAGCTCATAGAAGATAAGATGCTGATAAGTAATAGTTAGCATGGATTTAGTCAACAAGAACAAATCTTCAAATCAACCTAATAGCGTTCTTTGACAGGGTAATAGGCCTTGGGGGGGGGGGGGGGGGGGAGATGTGATATAGCTCAACTTTAAGTAAGGCTTTTGATACTGTCTCACATGAACTTCTCATACAAACTAGGGAAATGTAGCCTAGCTGTAAGGTGAGTGCACAGCTGGTTGAAAACCATACTCAGAGTAGTTATAAATGACAGGACCATAATCAGGGTGGGGCGAGCGGGGCAGCCACCCAGGGTGTAAAGCTGGGGGCTGCGGAAGAATGGGATGGAAAAATGACGAAAAAGCAGTAGGGGGCAGAGTCCTGCAGCAGGCATGGTATTGCCACACTTACTTATTGCTGCTGCTGGCAGTGGTGGCGCTGCCTTCAGAACTGGGCACCGGGCCTGCAGCCGCTGCTCTCCGGCTGCCCAGCTCTGAAAGACCCGCTTCCATAATAGTGGGAGTGCATAAGAATTGAATAAACAATGCGGGAGCAGGCGGGAGTGGGTATTATGGGAAGGGATGGGAGTGGGATTAAAATAATAGTCCTGTGCAGGGCTCTAGTAAGGGGCACAAATATGCTTGCTCGCTCCTTGTGCTAAAATGTTTAGCTACAGCACTGATAAATGGTTCAGAGTCCAGCTGGAAGGGCATATGGAGTGGGGTCCCGCAGGGATCTGTCCTGGATCTGGGTCTGTTTAATATCTTTGTAAATTATTTGGATAATGACAGAGAGAGTACACTTATAAAGTTTGCCGATGATACCATGCTTGGAGTGGTTGTAAGCACTTTGGAGGACAGGATTAAAATTCAAAATGTTCTTGACAAACTGGAGAAATGGTCTGAAATAAATAGAATGAAATTAATATGGATAAATGTGAAATACTAGTCTTAGGAAGGAATAATCAATTACACAAATACAAAATGGGAAATGACTGCCTAAGAAGGAGTACCGCAGAAAAGGATCTGCAGGTTATAGTCGATCAGCTAAATGAGTCAATAATGTAATACTGTTGCAAAAGAAGCAAACATCATTCTGGGATGTATTAGCAGGAGTGTTGTAAGCAAGACATGAGAGGTAATTCTTCCGCTCTACTCTGTGCTGATAAGGCCTCAACAGGAGAATTGTGTTGAGTTTTGTGCACCACACTTCAGGAGAGAGATGGACAAACTGGAGAAAGTCCAGAGGAGAGCAACGAAAATAATTAAAGGTCTAGAAAACATGACCTACAAGGAAAGATGGAAAAAATTGGGTTTGTATAGTGTGGGGAAGAATAGACTGAGGGGGGACATAACAGTCTTCAAGTACTTAAAAGGTTGTTACAAAGAGGAGGGGGATAAATTCTTCTCCTTAACCACTGAGGACAGGACAATAACTAATAGGATTACATTGCAGCAAGGGAGATTTAGGTTAGACATTAGGAAAAAACTTTCTAACTGTAAGGGTATTTAAGCACTGGAACAAATTACTTAGTGAGGTTGTAGAATTTTGTCGTTGGCGGTTTTAAAGAACAGATTAGACAAACCCCTGTCAGGGATGGGTCTAGATAATATTTAGTCCTGCTTCAGTGCAGGGGACTGGACTAGATTTATCGATATCCCTTCCAGTCCTACATTTCTATGATTCTGTGAGGTAAAGTTCAGTAATTTTTTCATTTGCTCCCAGCCTCCAGAGGATACAAGGAAACTAAATGCAGTGATCCCAGCCAATTCCAGCCTAAAAGGAAGGTGAAAATCTGCTCAAATTACCCAAATTAATGCCGCCAGAAATCTGCTGAACTTCCTACAAGGTATTGTCAAATAAAATTCCTTCCTTATGTTGAGGTGCTGCTGAACAAGTTAATAATAAGCAAGTGATACTGCAGTAATGCAAAAGTGAAGAGGTCTTTTTCCCCCCCCACTAACAAAATATTAAACACAAAGATGAGTTTACTTATTTTAGTATTTAATTAAACTGGAAAAATCTTTCTATATTAAAAACTAACTCTCTATTTTGCAAATTTCCTGTACTGTTGCTGACTCGCAATTTTCAGTCTAATATTACTTAATGAATGAATTAGCAAAGCATTCCCAGTGATGTAGCTAAAGAATGTACCTATTTTCTTGAGGGTATTTTAAATAGTACTTATAAAGAAACTTGGCCGAAACCTGAAATCTTTACTCCATTTTTAATTCAATCAATGGGAGTTTTGATTGATTAAAACCTATGGCCCAGCTCATGTCTCTGAGGTCAGTCATCTGTGTGGAATTGTTTCTGTGCTTTGAGTCCCCGCAGAGGGCTCTCTGGTACTGAGATCTGCGTAGGGGCTAGGATGGACTAAGGTGGAGAATGGCCATGCTCAGGCTGGAACTGGGAATGACCATATAGTCTCTTCACCAGCTCCATGGAGATCATGTCTGGAGTTTATTACCTTTCCTGCAGCGCCCCTCCATGTAGTGGAAACACCTTTTATGGATGGGTTCTCTCTGAAGGGCACAGATAACCTTTGTAGCATGGCTCCACTGGAGCTGTGTGCCCAGGAAGATTGGAGGTGGGAGGTGCCATAGACCAAGTGGCCATTGGCTCCTGCAGATCCCTTGTGATTTGTGGGGGTAGGAGGCCAAAGTGCAACGTATCTTGCAGGTGGGGGCAAAGCCCTCCACCCTTCTTGAAGAGTCTTTCATTTAGAAGACCATTGAAAAGCTCCCCCCACCCTTCCCTGTCATTTTCTTGTAAAGTTGCAATCCAGACCTGAGGGTTTGGCCCTGTGTTTGTGGGACATGGATTCCTCCAGTGACCTCAGTTAAACACTGGGAAACTGCTCACAATAATATTGAAGAGCCAGGCTTTAAGTGATCTCCNTGGATTTTAATTTTTTGTTATGGTACTTGAACTGACCACACAAAAATTGCAACTATAACAAACTGTGGCTGTGAACCAAAAAATCACAACTTTCTTACAGCCTTATTTATTGGTTCATTTCAGGGGCCGGGAACACCTTTTAATAGGCAGTGTCAGAATCAGTATTGATGCCAAGGTGAAATGACCAGGATTGGTCAATGGGATAGAGCTCTGATATACCACAATGACAAGAGACTTAAAAATCACATTCAATAAATGGTTGTGTGACTGAATGAATTAGCCTTCTGTGAGGCAGGACAAGACACTGGTGATGCAACAGTATCTGAAGTAGCACTCTCAGAGTGGCAGTATTGCTAAACCTGAGAATTACAAAATTGGAAGACAGTCCAGCATCAACCCAGGAGACTTGCATCCAACCTGAAATGTGTGCAAAACCTATTCTCAGCTCAGCTTGCAGATGTGCATTGGATACTTTGTATCACTGATTAACTTGAAACAGTTGCAGTCCTGTCAGCTGAGCAAATAGAATTTCAAGTCTACTGTCTGTTTTGTTATAGTACCCCACTGACTGAATTGCTGTCCTGTGCTTCGAAGTGATGTGGTGTATGTTGTTCAGGATGAAAAAAATCTATAGCTCTGTGCTGACAATATTACATAGGATTGTGTACAAGACATCTACTCATATTCATAGACAAGGTGCTGTAGAGGGCACAATCTGTCTGTAACAGGTCATCTGATTCAAATGCAAGTTTTCTGTTGTGTGCCACTTACTATGAAGAAAAGTTAAATGCTACTTAATTATTTGTTTAGTCCTTGCAATATGCTCATTCATCTGTTTGCCCTTGGTTGCTTGCCTTTCCAGGACTAGTCACTGGATTAATCTGTGCTGAGTAGGAACTCTAGGGAAATTTAATGTCATCCAGCACCACTACCACCAGATCTTTGCATAGCTGTACATACACTCTGGACACTGATGAATAGCTCTTCCATGTAGCATCCTCCTTGAGGTCTGGTTTAAGTGTGTGGGTTTCAATGTTGCCAACCCCAAGCATTCAAAAATCATGAGTCAGGCCACAGAAATTATGAGAATTTAAAAAAAAAAAGTATTTGAGGGGTTTTGGCTTCTGGTTTCAGAGCCTGAAGGTTACTCATTGGTCATGTTTTCAGGCTTTTCCCCACAATCTTGAGGGTTGGAAGCTTACTTTTCTTTTTCAAATGAAAGATGAGATTTTGACATCATTTGCCTGTAGGAGCTGGGACATTAAGAAAACCACCAAAGACTTTCAGTAAAACCTTGACAGTTGGCAACCACTGGTATTTTAGTCACTGTTTAGATGCTGGGGGAAAAAAAATCTGACTTCTGTGGTGGTGGTGTAGTGTAACTGAGGGTAGAGTTTGGCCCTGGAGTACTAATGTAATTTTTTTTCATTTCTGTTTTGTGGGAGGAATATATCATGTCACCAACAAATGATTAAAGAACTTTATAATAAGCACAAAATCCAAATAGGCCCATTAGACACAGTAATATACAGAAGATGTAGCATCGTTTTGGATAATGTTAGCAAGCCGTTTTTCTCTCTTCTCTGTTTTTACTTACTTACAGTTGCTTTAACTCTTGTGTTCTCTTATTTTCATCCTCAACCTCTGGCAATTTGTATTAACCTTTCCAGGTTAACTGGTGCAGACGGCACCTGTCAATTAGCATTGTTCTGAATAAACCAGTCTAGCAATGTTTTGCATAAACCATTTTCTGGATCAAATTGATATAGAAGATGCTGTCAGTTAGACTCAGATCTCCTGACTCCTACAGTGTTTACACCCACTTACACCAGCATACAGCTTCTCAACATGTAAATTGCACCTCATACTTTGGTAAATTAAAGTAGTGGGTGCCGAGCTTTGATTTTCACCTTTGCACACGTGTGTGTGTGTTATACTTTTGCTCCTTTGTTATGCCAGCTGCTATCTAAGCTTATTCAGACTCACCTCTGGAAGGGAAAAGGGAGCAAGCCCTAAGGAGAATGAACAGGTTACCCCAGGCGTCCTGTTACCTGTGAGGCTCTGTGAAGAATTTAACTATAACAGAACATCACTAAATCACTCAGATGAATGGGAGATCTAGTGTGGATTATTGAATATTGTGAAATAGTGTATAACAAATGCAATACAAAAATCAAGTATAATGTAGTTCAAAGGACCTGATTTAGAGCACAGTGAAGTCAGTGGAAAGCCTTAAGTGGGCTTTGAATCAGGCTCAAAATGTTGTCACTTAGTTTTATAGGCTGCACATACAGTTCTATGAATAGAGAAGGTTAACATAAGGATCATATAAAGTCACTTATAACTTCCTCATCTAAAAACTGTAGAATAAACCAGAATTAATTTATGCACTAGTTAAAACTGACTTTAGAAAATACTTTAATTGGTCTTAAACAAGACTCTTTGAATGATTACAAATGGCATAGTTCATTATGACAGTTTATTTTTAACAAATTAATATTGTTAGCAAAGTTTATAAAGTACCTTGAACATGAAAAGTGGTAGGCCAGTGCTAAACAGTATTGTTTAATTGATGTCTGTGAGATCATGACTTTAGTCTGGTCACCAAGTCCTCCCTGGAGAGGCATGTCCTTTTGGAAATCACCATTTCCTTTCCAGGGAAATGTTGCTCACAGTTGTACGAAAGATCATAGCAGCTGGAATCAAATGCCTGACATTCAAATGCCTGTGATTATTAAGATGGTAATCAGCAATCTTGCTGACACCAGGCAATATCTAATTTTTTAAAAATAATTGAAAATATCACCTGTGAGGTCTTCATAGATATACAGTGCCAATATCCAGTAAAAGGCAGTACATTTAGCAGCATAGGGATCTGTTCAAATGAGATCTGTGAAATCTCTTACAAAATGCATACTTGCATGGAAATAGATTAAATAACGTAATCCTCCTGGCTAGGAGCTTGCCCGGTACTGCTATGAAGAGCTAGGAACTTCCAAATGTAGAGCCAGAGCCAGAGCCTGACCCTGCTCACACTGACTTCACTGGCAGATTGTCACAGCTAGAATGACAGGGCTAATGCCCTGTCCCCTCCTATAGTTAAAACCCATAGGAAACGGCTTGGGGAAGGAAATCTCCACAAGCTTGTCCTCCATAGAGTTTCTTCCAGGTGTCCTGCTGAGGAGAACCTTCTAGATCTTCTGGGATCTGCTTTGATCTTGGGCAACAGCGACCTGTTTGGAACCCTCCTGCCTCTTTGTCTGTGGGGCCTCCCACCAGCCCCTTGCTCCCTGGCAATGTGGCTCTAATAGAGTTGTGCTATCAGTTTCTTTCCTAGTTGCATGTGCCCATGAGACTCCCATCTTAATGGGTGGGGGAGGGGGCACAGAAAGGTTGATGCTGCCCCTGGCTATATTTCCTTTATCTATTAAACTCCACCTCATCAGTTGGTGGATGAAATGCATTCCCCGACCTGCTCCCATCCTACCTCCCACCCAGCTGAGCTTGCCCATTGCCTGCCTGGCTCACCTACTCCCCTCATGTAGATCCTAACCCAGTAGACAGTCCTGCCTGGGTGTCCCAGCAATGTAATGGAGGTATCTGAACCTCTCTTGTTCAGAAAGAGTGTTATTATTGTACAGGAAGGGCCCTACTCTGCAGATAGATCTAAGGCTCCCTTTTTATTGTGAGAGGAGGCAATGGGGATATACAAACCCCACACTGACTAGGAAAGAGTGAATGAGCTCCAGTGGGCTCAGTCAGCTCCAGTCCACTATAGATGTCATGTTTGGAGGGAGGGGTTAAAAGGGAAGAGCACAGCTCAGTGGGGGGCTGACCGGGAAGGAGAGCATACCTCCAGTTGTCACCTCAGTAGCTGCAGGTGGTCCCTTGCCTAAAAGGGATGAGAGTCAAAAACACTTTTTGTTTCTTTGCACCCAAGGGCTCAGTAGTGGTTTGATCTGAGACCAGGAGCAACTTGGGTCACAGAAGGGGAATGGGATATGATGAGTGCTGAGATCTGAGATCTCACCCCAGAATCTAACTTTGTTTTCTTCATCAGCTGTAATAATTCTTTAAAAATTATATACAATTAGATCCTCACTCATCTGGACTTCACTACAATGCACACTATATAATTTGCCCAGAAAAATGGTGGCCACTTCTCAGCAAATATATAATTGCTTAGTGTTATGGTGAGGTTTTGCATTAATAAGACTTCATTATTGTTTATAAAATATACTGTAGTACATTTACTAGCATATTATGAATTATTTCCATAAATAATTCTAATGACTACAACTGTGGAGAGAAATGAGCCGAGGGCTCAGTTCAGCTTCTATTGAAGTTAGTGAGTAAACTCCCATTGAATTAAATGAGAACAAGGCTTGGTCCAAAGCATATATTATGATGCAGTACATCTGAATTTATTACTGTGATGGGTTTTTTCTATGTTAATTCACAGCATTCAATAGTTTGCGATAGTTTTCCCTGTCAATAGTGTGACATCACGAGGCTTTACTCTACTCTCAGCAACTACTCTTTTCTAGGTGGTCCCTGAGTAAATCTCACAAAATTGTTTGACATATTCCCAACCACTCTATTGATACTTGGTAACCTAGTTACTTAGAAAGGGCAGCTATAGTGTGTGGGGGTTTTAATCCCTTTGGTCTCCGAGCTTTTATCAGTGAACTTCTTCCAAAATTATCAGCTAAAATTTGAGCTGTGTGGAAAAACACCTTTTTGGTCATTGGTCCATTAACAAACTGGTCAATGTTCCATGATTAAAGATTACGTTTAAAAAAATATTTGGTAGCATGCATCTTCCTTAATGCAAACCCCATCCAAATCATAATTACAATGAAATGCTTATAACTGGATACTTTCCAGGAAGAAGAATAGGAATTTTTGCACATGGGGTAGCCTTTTCAGCTTCAATGAAAATAAATTTGTTTCTGAACCCTTCTTAGGTGAGTAGTTTTGGGGTCAACACTGATTACAGCCAGGATTCTCAAAGGTCTCTAAGTTGGTATAGTACCAATTGAGAGGACTGGAACTAATGGGGTTCCATTTGATAGAGGATTTGAGGAGCCTGAATAATGGGTCTGCCATACTGTTCTGCTATAGAACTTGGATTTTTCAAAGGCTCCCTGTGAACTCCTGTGGGTAGCGGGAAAGAAGGGCATAGTGCAGCCATTGTGTTCATGGCTACATGTATCTGCTAGTTATTACATAGATTACACTGGTCTACAATTTTTGAGAAGTCGTCTGCTTCAGAGATAAAATGTGATATTTATTATGTATTTTGATGTGCTGAATTCAAATATGACAATTAAAACAACTGATTGGCTACTGTTTCTAAGATATTTAAGTTTTTACATTTTATGTCTATGTATATTGTGTAGATAGTAGAGTTTTAATCATAAATTGTAAACCTAGGTCTTTTCATGTGTTTATGGTTGCTTTACATGATAATATTTCACCTGTCCTGTTTATGTAACACTTTAAAAATCAGCAAAAGGGTTATATAAATAAAATTTATTATGAAACAAAAGGCAAAAAACTATTATGTACATAGTTTAGTCCTATTCAGTGTCTACTCGGCGCTTCTTGGCTTGTCTCTTGTATTCATTAAATGGAGCATCTCTTGTCACTGTCCAGCAATAGTCTGCAAGCATTGATGGGCTCCATTTGCCCTGATAGCGTTTCTCCATTGTTGCAATGTCCTGGTGAAATCGCTCGCCGTGCTCGTCGCTCACTGCTCCGCAGTTCGGTGGAAAAAAATCTAGATGAGAGTGCAAAAAATGTATCTTTAGTGACATGTTGCAACCAAGGCTTTTGTATGCCTTGAGGAGGTTTTCCACCAACAACCTGTAGTTGTGTGCCTTGTTGTTTCCGAGAAAATTTATTGCCACTAACTGGAAGGCTTTCCATGCCGTCTTTTCCTTGCCACGCAGTGCATGGTCAAATGCATCATCTCGAAGAAGTTCACGAATCTGAGGACCAACAAAGACACCTTCCTTTATCTTAGCTTCACTTAACCTTGGAAATTTTCCACGGAGGTACTTGAAAGCTGCTTGTGTTTTGTCAATGGCCTTGACAAAGTTCTTCATCAGACCCAGCTTGATGTGTAAGGGTGGTAACAAAATCTTCCTTGATTCAACAAGTGGTGGATGCTGAACACTTTTCCTCCCAGGCTCCAATGACTGTCGGAGTGGCCAATCTTTCTTGATGTAGTGGGAATCTCTTGCACGACTATCCCATTCGCAGAGAAAACAGCAGTACTTTGTGTATCCAGCCTGCAGACCAAGCAAGAGAGCAACAACCTTCAAATCGCCACAAAGCTGCCACTGATGTTGGTCATAGTTTATGCACCTCAAAAGTTGTTTCATGTTGTCATAGGTTTCCTTCATATGGACTGCATGACCAACTGGAATTGATGGCAAAACATTGCCATTATGCAGTAAAACAGCTTTAAGACTCGTCTTCGATGAATCAATGAACAGTCTCCACTCATCTGGATCGTGAACGATGTTGAGGGCTGCCATCACACCATCGATGTTGTTGCAGGCTACAAGATCACCTTCCATGAAGAAGAATGGGACAAGATCCTTTTGACGGTCACGGAACATGGAAACCCTAACATCACCTGCCAGGAGATTCCACTGCTGTAGTCTGGAGCCCAACAGCTCTGCCTTACTCTTGGGTAGTTCCAAATCCCTGACAAGGTCATTCAGTTCACCTTGTGTTATGAGGTGTGGTTCTGAGGAGGAGGATGGGAGAAAATGTGGGTCCTGTGACATTGATGGTTCAGGACCAGAAGTTTCTTCCTCTTCCTTGTGAGGAATCAAGTGAGAGAATTCTGGTGCATCAGGAACCGGCAGTCCTTCTCCGTGGGGTACTGGGCGTATAGCTGATGGAATGTTTGGATAATGCACAGTCCACTTTTTCTTCTTTGACACACCTTTCCCAACTGGAGGCACCATGCAGAAGTAACAATTGCTGGTATGATCTGTTGGCTCTCTCCAAATCATTGGCACTGCAAAAGGCATAGATTTCCTTTTCCTGTTCAACCACTGGCGAAGATTTGTTGCACAAGTGTTGCAGCATATGTGTGGGGCCCACCTCTTGTCCTGATCTCCAATTTTGCAGCCAAAATAAAGGTGATAGGCTTTCTTAACCATAGTGGTTATACTGCGCTTTTGTGATGCAAAAGTCACTTCACCACAAACATAGCAGAAGTTATCTGCACTGTTCACACAAGTACGAGGCATCTCTGCTCACTTTGGCTAAACAGAAATGTGTCCCTTTGCAAAATCAAACACTGACAAATAAGAGAGCACGACACTGTATGTTTTCTAGAGCTGATATAGGGCAATTTGTTCAGCAGAGTGATGTAAGCTTCGTTATGATTGCATTATCCATGACTTCTAGGAATAACATGATGCAATTCATATCCTGTATGACGCAATACCAGCTTCAGATTGCATCATTCATTGTTTTGCCTAAAAAGCAAGTACCATCCAAACCCAGTCATAGATTTATTCATAAATCCAGTCAAAGATGTAGTTTAGTCATTTCTGGTTTAAATTGAGATCCCTTCCCTTTATAACTCACTTATCCTCCGCCATTCCCAAGTCAAGGGTCGTATATACTGACCCAATAGCATATCTTGAAAACTAGAGCCAATTGACAATTTTAAGCATCATTTTCGTTCTCAGTGACCCAGAATTAGTAAAGTTTGACTACATTTATTTCAGAAGCATTTCGGCTGTAGAGCAGTGATTGCAGGGCAGACTATTGCAGCAGTCATGGCTGTGGAATCCCTCTGCAGTTTTTGGAGTAGGAAGAATTTCCTTCAGCCAATACAAGATTTCCTTGGGTCACAGATTTGTTTAGGATGGGAGCTAGGGATAGACTTGAACTCGTTAACTCTGGCAGTTGTGTATAATGAATCTTAATGGCTATATTCCAACTTCAGTTTCATTTGTATAACCTCAGTGTTACACAGATGAAATGTTGTTTCTTCTGATGAGCTGTCTTAAAAAGTTTAAATAGTAACTATTTATTTGAATTAATAGACAAGAAGCTATCTGGCAACAGAATGTAACATGTGGTGTAGATACCATCTGTTTAAACAAATGTATGGTCTTAAAAAACAATTTACTCATGCCTATGCTAGGTCTCTGTGTGCACAAAATACTTACCAAACCCTGTATTTTAAATTGGATTAGGATTAGTTTTGGATGGGAGTTTTAACTAACCTTGAAATTTGTTTAACACTCTACAAAAAGAAAAGCTAATAATAGCATTCTCTTGGGGAGAGAGCAGGGAGAAGTTGCTGTCCAATATTGTTTGATATAAACGTAAGGTCATATTTCCAATTCAAAATATGACCTTTTCAGTTCAAAATTATATAAATATGAGCAGCTATATCCAGCGTTTATTATATTAGAACCAGTATAATCTGTCTTCACTTTGGTGCTTGTAGTGAAAGAATGATGTTCTTTAGGAATAAATGTTCATAGTGCTTTTTAAATTGCAGAACGTTAATCATACAAATTTGACTTCCTACAGGGCTCAATGTTTTCAATCTAAAGTGCTGAAGAAATGATTTATTTCATACTATTGGTTATAGCCTTCATTTTTCAAGGTATAATGCCACCGATAACATTTGCCATACACCAGGCCAATACAAAGTGAGAGGTGAATCTAAGGGCACATCTACACTTACAGCGAGGTATAAAGCACAGACTCTGCACCCCAGCTAGCATGGGTATAAATAGCTGTGTAGACAGTGCGGCACTGATTGGGCAAGTAGAGTGGAGTAACCTACATGCCAGAACTCTAGAGTATATGCCATGCATGGCTCTCTGCACACAAAGTGCATGGCAATGGAGAATTAGGGTCCATGCCATGATACTACTAAAATGCATCAACTGTATTACTGAGAGGCCATCCTTAGAAGTGAGGAAGGTTTCCATATCTATTTATTAGGGCTTGACCTTTCTGCTGAGACTGCCAAATGTCACCTACTAACATGAGTCAAATTGGACTCTGTGAGTTGTGTAGATTGAAAAAAGAATCCATATCCAATTACTAGGGCCCTACCAAATTCATGGTCCATTTTGGTCAATTTCACGGTCATAGGGTTTTAAACATTGTAAATTTAATCATTTCAGGTATTTAAATCTGAAATTTCATGGTGTTGCAACTGTAGGGTTCTGACCCAAAAGGGGATAGTGGGGGGGATCGCATGGTTATTATAGGGGGGTCACGGTATTGCCTCCCTTACTTTTGCGCTACTGCTGGCGATGGTGTTGCCTTCAGAGCTGGGTGGCCAGAGAGCAGCGGCTGCTGGCTGTGAGCCCAGCTATGAAGGCAGTGCCACTGCCAGAAGCAGTGCAAAAATAAGGGTGGCATGTTATGGTATTACTACCTTTTACTTCTGCTCTGCTGCTGGTGGGGTGCTGACTTCAGAGTGGAGCGCCTGGCCAGCAGCCACCGCTCTCTGGCCACCCAGCTCTAAAGGTAGCGCAGAAGTAAGGGTGGCAATACCACAACCCCCCCACAATAACCTTGCAACCCCCCATGACTCCCTTTGGGTCGGGCCCCCCCAATTTGAGAAACGCTCATCTCCCCCATGAAATCTGTATAGTATACAGTAAAAGTACACACAAGACCAGATTTCATTGGGGAGACTAGATTTCATGATCTGTGATGTGTTTTTCATGGCTGTGAATTTGATAGGGCCCTACCAATCACCTGAGCCATCCAGTTCCCCTTAAGTCTTTTTTTTTTTTTAATAGCCTTTTGATATGTAAAAAGCATTAATTCTGGGTCTTGTCATTTTGTGAGAAGTGTACAGTATATTGAAATTTTGTGTATGAAATAGGGTTTGGCATGTCTTCTTAGGAAAGTAATCAGAAAAGCTTAAACTGGGTGACTGAACATTTTTGAGAATTCATTGCACTAAAGTGAGCTTCTTAAATCCTGTTGGCTGAGATGTGAGTCATACTCATGAGGTGGACCATGGGCTCCTTCAAATGATTCTTTTAAAATGTAACCTATGATTTCTGCTTTCTCTCGCTCTGTTTTAAAGTTTAAAAAAATAATTATCAATAGAAAGAAATTACATCAGCAGGGTTGACAGTGAGTGAAGACAATGGACAGTGTGAAAGACTTTCTAGAAAAACCGTTTATTCTTGCTCCTGGGTAGTTAAACTAAAAATGGAATGACAGAAGAGGGGATGAACAGATTGGGATGAAATCTGGTTTTCCCATGCAACGCCTAAATAAAAGTGCTGGAAGGCATCTTTATGAGGAAAGAAACTTCCACCCCCATTTCCAATTCAGGAGCAGAATATGGAGCACACGGGCAACCTATCTGTAGCTACAATGATATAGGCTGTATCCCTAATATAAGAGTTGGTGGTCTAGAAGTAGTTTGTGGCTCCATAGGGCTAGCTAGGGACTAAAGTAAGAGAATGCAGGGGGAGTGCAGCCCCTCCTGCTGTACTAAACGCAGAGAAGCTCCCCATTCCTCTCCCTGGCCTGGGGATTTCCCACTCCTCAACTGGTACACTGAGAGGTTTCCCCTTCATGTTTCAGTCTAGTTCTCTCACTTCCTCTGTACATTTATAACTCTTCCCCTGCCCTGTTGTGATGGAGAGGTTGGTTTTGGGATATACAAGGGGTTGCAGAATCCTCCTGCACACCTTCTTTGCTTCCTGCCCTCAATGAACTCCTGCATTTTGAGCCAACTAGGGCCAAATCCTGCAGCCTCAAGTGATTATTGTGTAAATACATTTTAGATAATAAATAGCTATTGGAAGAAATAATCCATATCAAAAGATTAATCAAGATGACAGAGGTGAAAGTTTGTTTCCCCAAACAATAAAAGCATTACTATTCCACAGAAGGCACTCTAAAATGTATTGCAGGGCTGGGAGAGAGTCCCATACAAACACAGAATTACAGAAATCAGCAGATTGTAGATAGGACAATCCATATCCCAACCAGAGTGACCTAGGCTTCATGCCTCCTTAATCTGTAGCCCTGGTGCTTACAGCATTTGAATGATATTTTTTGCGGGCTAAAAATAAATACATTTCAGGTAGATTGCCAGTCCCAAAAGAAGGAAACTGCAGAATAGCAACTACTGAGGATGTGGTGGTTGAACTTCTTGAGCTCAGAGATTTTGCATATTCTAGATTCCAATGTCTCTGTTTTGTTAGGTAGTAACTGCTACCCCCAAGCAATGTTAGGAAAGTGACACACATCTGTCCTGATCTTGTCATTGTTTTTGTTAGACTGAGAGTTGCAGTTTCACACCAGTGGTGTGAGAAATGGTTCTTGCTGAGCAAATGGCTTCTTTCATCACAATATTCGTTTCTTTTATAACAATTTTTTAAATTCACCACCAATTGCTAAAGGAGTAAATTATATCAGTAGCAGGTTGTCCATCTATGTGGGTCAGCACTACAGGAGAATGAGAGACACACTTTACCAGTGGGTTCATAGATAGTTGCTAACAGTAGGGTAATGGTGAGACTCAGGAGTCCTGGGTTCCATTCCAGACTCTGTGGCTCACACTCGTCTGCCCATTCCCCCTCAAACTTGACCCTCCAATATGTCCCTGTCTCCATCCCATCTCTTCCCCACCTGTCTCCTCATCCCAGGCCCATTCTCCTCACCAAGCTAATCCCAGTCTCCATTCCTCAGGCTTCTCATCTCAGTCTGCCTCATTGTTCAACTAGTCCCAAGTTTCCCCTTCCTGGCCGGATCGTCTGCTCTCTGAGCCCTTCCAACCTTCCCTATAAGTAGGGTGACCAGACAGCAAGTGTGAAAAATCAGGACAGAGGGTGGGGGGTAATAGGAGCCTATATAAGAGAGAGCCTCAAATATCAGGACTGTCCCTATAAAATCAGGACATCTGGTCACCCTACCTATAAGCTCCCAGTCCTAATCTCCTGTATTTCTCCTCCTTCTAGTCTTCTGTTTCTCCCTTGCTCCTCAGATGATCTCAGCACTCCCTCCCCACCAGTCAATTGGCCCCTAGTCCTCTCACCCAGCTCCCTCACTGGATTTCATTCCCAGCATCCCCTCTCCCTACTCCCAGTCTCGCACTCCAGACTCAGTTTTACCAAGCTCCTTGTCCCAATTTGCTCCTTTCCCTCTCCCGAGTCCAGTTTTTGTTCCCTCTGCATGCCCCCCCTCCAAAAAAATATTTTTTTTTGAAGAGCAACTAGCAAATACACAAAAACAAACAGCAACAATTTTAAGTATATCAGAAGCAGGAAACCTGCCAAACAATTAGTGGGGCCACTGGATAATCAAGATGATAAGGAGCACTCAAGGAAGACAAGGACATTGTGGAGAAGTTAAATGAATTCATTGCATTGTCTTCACTGCAAAGGATGTGAGGGAGATTCCTACACCTGAGCCAGTCTTTTTAGGTGACAAACCTGAGGAACTGTCCCATAGTGAGATGTCAATAGAGAAGGTTTTGAAATACTGTAGTAAGAAGTCACCAGGATCAGATGGTATTCACCCAAATGTTCTGAGGGAACTCAAATACGAAATTGCAGAACTACTAACTGTGGTATGTAACTTATCCCTTAAATCAGCCTCTGTACCAAATGACTGGAATGTAGCTAATGTAATGCTGATTTTTAAAAAATGCTTCAGAGGTGATCCTGGCAATTACAGGCCAGCAAGCCTAACTCCGTACCAGGCCAATTGGTTGAAAAGAACAGAATGATCAGACACATAGATGAACATGATATGTTCTTGACTCTTCCCCATGGCTTTTGTAATGGGAAATCATGTCTCACCAATCCATTACAATTCTTTGAGGGGGTCAATA
Source organism: Platysternon megacephalum (assembly GCA_003942145.1). Taxonomy (NCBI): domain Eukaryota; kingdom Metazoa; phylum Chordata; order Testudines; family Platysternidae; genus Platysternon; species Platysternon megacephalum. Next base: position 20,494,751 of record QXTE01000011.1, on the reverse strand, counting down.
TGCATGTGGACAAGGGTGATCTAGTTGATAGTGTACCTGGACTTTCAGAAAGACTTTGCTATGGTCCCTCACCAATGGCTCTTAATGCTACTAAGCAGTGATGAGATCAGAGGGAAGGTCCTCTCATAGATCAGTAACTAGTTAAAGGATACAAAACAAAGCATAGGAATAAATGGTTAGTTTTCACAATGGAAAGAGATAAATAGCGGGGTCCCCCAAGGATCTGTCCTGGGACCTCTAACATATTTATAGATTATCTGGAAAAAGGGGTTAACAGTGAAGTGGCAGAGTTTGCAAATACTCACTTACTCAAGATGGTTAAGTCCAAGGTTGACTGTGAAGAGTTACAAAGGGATCTCACAAACCTGGGTGACTGAGCCACAAAAGGACACATGACATTCAATTTCATAAGTGCAAAGTAATGCACATTGGAAAACATAATCCCAGTTATACATATGAAATGATGTCTAAATTAGCTGATATCACTCAAGAAAGAGATCTTGGAGTCAAAATTTGATTGGGGTGTCCTTCCATATGCAGGGAGGGGCAGCGTGGCCAAATGGGGTTGTGACCTGAAACACACAGAGTTAGCTCCTGCACAACAGAACCCATGGGAGTCTGCTGAGAACTCGACTCCTGGCAGCAATGGGGAAGTAAGAGAGAGGGCAGAATCCCAGGTCGAGGGAGACACAGGGGATGAAGGTGGTGTGTGGGGAAGGGGAGAGGGCGGGGAGACGGGACAGGAATCCCCCCTCACCTCACCTCCTCCAAAACATTTGAATTGGTGCTGCTGACATGTAGGAGCTGTGAGGGAATGGAGAATGCTCAATTGCTCTGTGAGGTTGGAACATGGTCTGTGTAGTTAGCACTAGGAGGTAGGAGAGGCTTGAGCATGCTCAGTAAGGATAGAATCTTAGATTTTAACATCTAAAATCTCTGAAGTCTCTACTCAGTATGTGTGAACCGCAAATTTTCCCCCAGAGGCTTATAACTTGGCTACATTTGGGTGGATTTTCGTAGGGATGGCGACAGAGACATCCCTGACACAAAGACACCCACTGCTAAATTTCAAGTCCCTCTTCCAAGCATGGAGTCACTAGATATTTCCAAAAAAGAGGTTACCAGAATTTGTTAGCATGGGCAAAACAATGTATTTTGTTCTAGCCTCATTCTCAGAAACAGCTGAACCATTTTGGCTGAAAATTTCCACAAATATTCAGCATGAGGTAGGTGTAACATTTCAACCCAAATGGTTAAAGTCTAGCAAAGTTACAAGCAGCTGAAAACTGAGTCTTACAATGGTACGGGTCAGGTAACCTTAATAGGTGGTGCAATCAGCCCCACCTGTAATATAGACTTAATGTATCGGAAACCTATTATGAATCTACTAACAAAAAGGTACAAAAAAACCCCAAAACCCTGCATAAATAGGTTATCACATCTTGGTGGACTTATCTGAGTAAAAGTGCTCAGATACCACAGTTGTGGGGGCTATGCAAGTACCGGTACGGGTGTTTCTGCAAAGGTTGTCAGGGTTTAGGATGCCTTGCTGTAATTTTCAGTATGTTTACTACCAACCATAGGTGAAAAGGAAGAACTAAACGTAGTGTTAGCCCACTTTTGCATTCAGTGGGACAGTCTTCACCCTCCCTTGGAGGCTTTATTTTATTGGTCATCGTTGATTCATATCTTCTTCCAATCTGCTTGAATGGCTTCTACCCCAATCAGTAAACTTCGGAAAGCTGTTGCACCCTGTAAATTGTCACTAGTAAAGTCTTATTTGAATAATTGTGGCTGAGCTATGGAAAAGACATGGAAAATTGCGGAAAAGTAATACTGGACCTTTATTAATTGCGATAATTTGGAAAAGCCAGGGAAGACACATTTAAGAGAAATTTGCTGGAACAATATAAACACTGAAGTATTAAGTTATGACTGCTAACCTTTTTGAGAGGCCAGACATTTTCCTGCAACTATATTAGTCATTAATGCGTGGGGCTGACAGCCTGAGCCCCAGCCACTATCAGTGAGGATAAATGGGATTCTACTGAATTAATGGGGGAAAAAAGTATGTTGCAAACCTCAAAATGTATACAAAATTGTGGACTGTGCAAAGTAAGCTAATTAAAATCAAAATTGTGGTGGAAGTCTAATATTGTGTCAATATCACAAATTAAGTAGGGGCTTAGTCATTACTTATTTTTGGATTACCATAGCACCTAGAGCCCCAGTCATGGACCAGGACCCTATTGTACTAGATGCTGTACAAACACACAACAAAAAGGCAGTACCTGCCCCAAGGATCTTACAGTCTAAGTATAGGACTAGAGACAATAGATGGATACAGACAGATGGGGAGTACAAGTAAATAATGAGACCGTGTTGGTCAGCATAATAGGCAGTGGTCTGTGCCCAGTGAATACCTAACCATTGTCAAGTATTTTTGTAGGCATCACAGCAAAGGAGAGTTTTGAGGCAGATAATGGTGGATGGCTGAAGATGGATAATGAGGGCAGGGATTGGCAACCTTTGGCACGCAGACTGCCATGATAAGCACCCTGGTGGGCCGGGCTGGTTTGTTTACCTGCCGCGTTCGCAGGTTCGGCCGATCGCAGCTCCCACTGGCCGCGGTTCACCGCTCCAGGCCAATGGGGGCTGCAGGAAGCGGCAGCCAGCACATCCCTTGGCCTGCGCCACTTCTTGCAGCCCCCATTGGCTTGGAGCAGTGAACCGTGGCCAGTGGGAGCCATGATCGGCCGAACCTGCGAACGCAGCAGGTAAACAAACTGGCCCGCCTGCCAGGGTGCTTACCCTGGCGGGCCACGTGCCAAAGGTTGCCGATCCCTGGTGTAGGGCATCATGGGAGAAAGCACAAGAGATGCTTGTTTGAAAATCTAGCAAATGGACAGTGGAGGCTGGCATCATGGTCAATCAGAAGAAAACTTCAGTAGCTAATGAGAGATCATAGGTAGAGTGGGGATTGACTGTAAAGGGCCTATAAAGTGAATACAAGAAGCTTATGTTTGATTGGAGAAAGAAGTGGGAGTAGGGTGACCAGATCACAACTGTAAAATATCGGGACATATTTGGGTGCTGTCGGCCCTGCCCACAGTCCACCTGCTCCTCCCAGGCTCCACCCCCACTCTGCCCCAGGTTCCACCCCCTCCCCACTTGGCCCCGCCACTGCACCCCTCCTCACCCCCTGGCCCACTGCTGGCTTTCTGCATCCCTCCTCAGTCCCCCACCCACCGCTCGCCTCCTCTCATCCCTTCCCACCTGCCACTCACCTCCTCACTCCCCTGCCAGAAACCCCCACGCCCACCCCGAGAACCCTCACCCACCACTGGCTCCCTGCTCGCCTACTCATCCCCCGCCACTCGCCTACTCACCCCTCCTGCTCGCCTCCTTACCTGATTATCGGGACAAATGGGGTCCCGATCGTACATGAATCGGGACGCAGGACAAAGGGTTAAATTTTGGGACAGTCCCGATTTTATTGGGCCATCTGGTCACCCTAAGTGGGAGCCAGTGGAGATATTCAAAGGGGGGGTGGGAGGGTGTCGTGGTCAGTGATGGACTAGCAAAATGATCTTTGTTCTGAGTGGCTGTGAGTGGGGCGAGATTGCATTTATCAAGGCCAGAGAAAAGGATGTTGCAATAAGCAAGATGTGATGAGAGCTTGGGGAAGAATTTTAGCTGTGTGGATGGACCGGAAAGACCATGTCTTAAAGATAATATGCAACTGGCAAGATTTAGACATAACCTGGTGTGATGACCAAGAGAAAGGTCTGAGGCAATAATGATGCCTGAGTGACATGTAGAATGATAGTGTTTTCCACTGTGATCTAGAGAGGAGGATGCAGGGATGGGATGGGAGGTGAAAGATTAGGAGCTCTGTTTTAGCAATGTTTAGTTTGAGTAGCAGCATTTGGTGATAGATATTTCTTTGCAGGTTTTTTTTTGTTTTACTAAGAATTTACAAAGTGCAGTGTCTCTGACTACAGAAAGAATCAAATAATAGGAAACAGCTTTGCTTACAAGCACCAAAAAAACGCTTTTCAGCCTGCAGCTGACCAAAAAACCTCTCCCCAAGCTTCTTCCAGGATCAGACATGGATTTCAGCTGCTCCTTCTCTTTCCAGCTCTCCCAGCTTTTTGTATGTTTTGCCTCCCTCGACCCCCCAGTGGAATCCCCTGCCAACATGGTGGTAGGTTTCTGGGCAAGCTATTAGGCCTCCTTTTAGATGTGGCCCCATAAGATAGTTATATGAAACACTTAAGTGAAGGGTGCTTTCACTCCTAATCTCCAAGCAGTCACCATTACCTCTCAGCATAACAGGAGTAAAAAAAAAACATTGATTTTACTCCTAAGTGACTGTGAATCAGTACTTGGGCATAAAAAAAAAAGACTAGTAGTAGCAGAGTTTCATCCTCCCACTTTCACTGCTTGGGGATTGTCTACAGGAGTGTCACTGGGTGGTCTCAAGAGCCCTCTCCAACCTCAGTCATTTACCACAACCAATCCAGGTCATCTTCACCATCACAAGGCTTTATTATAGTATATTTACAATCAGTAGCCAGCCTCCCTACTTGCTTCTGTGGCAGGGTATCCTAGTAGCAGCTGCCAGTCCTGGCCTACTTCTGCCTTCCTTCAGGCTCCCTACTCTCCTCCCAGCGTTTCCTTCCTGTTTGTTTATATAATCCTACCTGCTGGGGCTATTTCCACCCAATTAGCCCCTCAGCTGTATCTCCACTCAGATAATTGGCCTCCTCTGCTGACTCAATCAGAGCTCAATTAATATCAACTGGTGAGGATTTGAGTGACAGGGTGCTGAATTAGCTCCTTAGTCAGCATACCCTATTACAAGCAGGATAAATGGATTTTTAACATGTTATACCTGGTCAAGGTGACTCCTAGTCCCCTCTGAGTTTCACCACAATTAGCCAACGTGTTAAAGTACATCTTGCCCTATGTATACTAGAATGTTAAAATTCATTGGTGAGCATTTTTTAAAAAGCACACCTTTTATCTTAGTCTAGACAAACTCTTGGTGATCCCTTGAAATAGAATCTTATAACATATTCTAGAGGAAGCCAAACATGTCATGTTTGGTGTAAACAACTTATTTTCATTAATGGAGATGAATTGAGCTAACCTCATCACACACTTTCAATTCACACTACTCAAATGTGAGGCCAAAGTTTACTTTGACTTGTTAATGTGTAAAAACCTCAAATTAACTTGTTTTCAGTAGGATTTTACCTTGTTATCAAGTGTTAGCTAGCATGATAAGAATGTGCCTTTTCCCTAGGAGGATGCATCTGTAGAGATCAGAGCAAACTCCCAGTTCAGGTAACTGCCAGATGCTTTGCTTTTGTATTTAGTCTGGGTAAAATGGAATCCCTGAAGTACACTCCGTTCTACCTCCTGGAGGTATGTACAGTTGTGAGGCATGATTCTGCCACCCAGTGGCTATGCAAGGTTATTCCTAAACAGTGCACAGGCACGGAATAACAGCCACGGGCATTTACAGCCTCTTCTTTGATTGACTGATATATTTAAAATAAAAAAAACTTTTTTCTGAATACTGTGAATGGCAGAATTGCAGGGGTATTTTAAAATGCTTCAGGAGTGTCTCCCTCTGTCTCTCTCAAAGTATCCATTGAAATAAATACAAATCTGACACTGTAAAATTTAGATGCCTTTTTATTTTTGCTTCTGTGAGTAAAATGAAGGGAGGAAAGTTTAAGATACCTCTACTTTGAAACCAAGATTCAACTTTAATATACAGGGTCAATTTACTTCACTTGTAAGCAGCCACTTAAAATACTCAGTTACACAAGGCTATTTAGCTAATAAGAAATTCAGTTGTTTTTGTTTGTTTGTGATTGTAAGACAGAGAACTTGAAAATATTATTTACATATCAAACAGCTGTACTGTAAATATAGTAGAGCCATATGATCTAAACACCAAGAAACCAGTCTCCATGTACTGTACTATGAATCCTGAGTGAATACATCATATAAACATTTGCTATATTCTCTAAGCACTGCATATTTTTCTTGTATCATACATCACTGTAAATAAAAGCAATTGCATCATACATTGCTGTAAAAAGTAATTGCTGTGGGATTTTAAGGTAATCAATTAAAATGTCTTGGAGGTTCATGGGTCTTAGAAAACGGCTGATTTAATGTACTACTGAAATCATCAGTGTTATAGAATACACATCTTCTTTTTTTAGGGGAGCTGGTAGTGATCCCTGTATCTAATTTCTCTTATGTTTTCTTTTATAAAAGATTATTGTGACATTTTACACTTTTAGAAGTTCTAGCATCTCAATATTTGCAGCAGGCCTTTCAAATCTGTCAGGGAGAAAGACCTTGGGCCATAGAAGGGCCTTTTCTTTGTACAATTAAATTCTGATCAGATTTAGCTGAGTTATAAATAGTTAAAAATCACCATTTGCTTTCTTTCACTTGCATTCCTCAGGAAAACTTTGGCAGCCTAACAAAATAACTAGACATGAGTATTCTAAAAAGCTGGCCCCATGCCAGCAGCAGCAGCACATACTGAATTGAGAATGCCTGAGAGCTGCAAATGGGGGAGAGTTGCGCTGGGGGAGTCTGGCCCAATACCGTATGCTCCCCCTCGGGGCCAGGCTCTTCCTCCCACAAACTTCTGAGGAGGAAGGGGAAGAGCGAGAGAGAAGGGCCATGCCTGGCTCTCCCAACCATCTCTTGGACCCAGCATATGGTACCAGCAGTGTTTTTTTCCCCCTACTCTAGCATAACAACCTTCTCCTCCTACTGGGTGATGTAGTTAGTTTTATTGTTTAAGTGATAGCAGTCTGCAACAGCAGTGAACGTTCAGAATTCAAACTCTCTGCTGATGCATGATGAGGAAATTGTTACAGTTGCACATAATAGAATTTATCTTTTTCCTTTAAAAAAAATCAACAAGCCCCTAGAAATTACATACAAATACATTAAGAGAATATTACTTAGGTTGCAAAGTCAAGTTCTTGAAAGTTAAGAATGAGGTTTACAGTTGCCCTAGCAACCTTAATTCTGCCCCCTTGTGCACATGCATCATAGTATGTGCTTTAATTATGTGATCACATACTATTTTTTTCCACAGGACCCCTGCCTCATTCAGTGCACAGGGGGGCAGAATAAAGGTAGGATGGACAACCATATATCTGCATCTTCTTAACTTTGACTGCTTGACTTTGCAATTTAAATAACATTTTTCACTGGGTTTTTTTGTACATAATATATTAATCAGCAGTATACGGTTGCCTTAAAAGTCGACAAATTTATACAAAACCATGTTATGTCTTATTTGTGGTGGTTTTGTCATATTTCCCACTATTAGGTCTTGGCAACTCCGCTAAGCACCTGAAGGAAGTGAGTCAATAGCTTGTCAGTTAAAATAATCTCCACTCTCCTGCTGATTTACCTCAGGTCTGGGTTTTAAATCACTGTATCTCTGAATTATCAAGGCCACTGCAAATAATTATGGCATGGCACAGTCAAAACTATAGTGGTACAGTTGAGAATAACCGTGGATTCATATTTATATGAAGTAAATACATTAAAGTTGTTGATATTTGGAATAACTGTAGCCTGGTGAGCTTTGAGTTTATATTACACAGAAAAGCTCTACAAGCCTTAAGCCATCATTGATTGGGTTTCACGTACACAGATATATTTTCTTGCTAGCCTGAGGATAAAACAGATCTGAATAGTGTTTTGAACAAAATATGGTATGTAGACACTCAGGCACTTGAGCCATGATCCTGATAACACTTACAAACATAAGTAACTTTATAGGCATAAATGGTCCCATTGCACTCACAATTGGGGAATTGTTATTTAATTGAGGCAAAGCAACCAAAGAAATTTCTGCAGTATACAAATTATATTTAGTTGTGAAGAAAGCTGAAAGAGTAAGATTAGAAGGAAAAACAACAAAAATCAGATCCTGCTGGTACCAATGCTAATATTAATTCTTGGAATAAACAGAAGTACTTCCCCTCTTGTAAATTATCCTGTGGAAGAGATGGAAATAAATGTAAACAAATTAGGCAAACATCTGTGTAGTTACGCAACTCAAGTCCTATTGATTTCAGTACACTTGGATGCATTCTTTATAAGCACTGACTATGGCTTTGGTGGTAAAAGTAATATGTTTATGCCAAATTTTTGCTGTTCTTACTCCACATTAACCTTGTTTAAATGAATAGTTTGTTTGTTTGTTTTTTTAATAAGAACAGGAGGATTCAGCCCTTCGATATTATTCTGGAAACATGATTACATTTTGGATATCACCGTAATGTTTCTAAAGCTATGTTAATGGACCTTTTATACTTGAGAATAAATGCTATGGGGCGAGAGACGAACCATTTAAAAGGATACTAGCAACTTAAAATGATAATTTGTAAACAAACAATTTTAACTACATCAGTAATAGCAGGTTATTATAAGCTAAAACAATATTTAAAATTTTAAATCACAGTTCTACAACATGCGGTGGCACAGGCAGCTTGCTGTGCTCACACAGAGCAGCATCGGCCTCAATCTTACCTCAGCCTCTGTAGTTACACCAAGAGGAAAAAAGTATAAAAATATAATGTCTTTTAAAAATCTTATCTGGGACTCAAAAACACTAATATGTAGTAATCATATGGTTATCAGATGATATAGTTATAGAGCAGAGTTAAGGTTATTTGGGTACCTTGACTATACGCTTTCATACACATTTTCATTTATTTTACTTTTTTTTTAGTTTTGAATTTCCTGGGTTTATAATGATTTTTGGGAAAATTATAGCATCCCTTTCATTTTTTTCCCCCCTAACCTAATGTTCTCCCAACCTTTTATCTCCATCTTTGTTTAGTTTTTGTTTGGGAATTTTAATACCGTGGCTTGTTTTATGCACTAACCACAATAATGAAGGAATGACTGAGAAAAAACAAAAAGTGTTAATTCAGTGTAACAGGAATAAGATAACTAATATAATAATAGATTTAAAAGAGTCAAATAATCTCAAAGAAATTGTACATTGAAAAGAACAAAGGCAAGGATTTTCCATATATATTGTGTCTAACATGTATATTGAAGCTAGTGCTTTCCATTTGGCCTATTATTTTCCAGTCAATCTGTCCAACACAATGGAATATTCTGCTAGAGCATTGAGATTTAGGTCACATGATGACTTTTGGTTTAAGAGGAAAACTTTATCCCAGAACTCATAAACTAATATTTTAAACCGATTTAATAATTTGAGGCAGTTAAATAGAACAGACAAAATTAAGTTTTCAACCTTCGTAATGCTTAGCATTTCCTTATGTGTCAAGGAATGTTAGGTTATGTAAAGATGAGAGGATATCAAATGCTAAAACTCTTAATATAAGGGGTTTTGAAATTTGTAAGCATCAATGACATCCAGGTTTTAAAAGTGTTAGTTTGGAATACATGTTGAATGAAAGGGTTGTACCTGAATTATGGAGAATAAACTCTACAAATTCTAGATTAGATGCTAATCCAGGACAGTAAATTTAAGCTGAAAATACAAAGGTGTGTATATGTAGGCAGCTTTAAGGAAACACTGTAAAGTAAATTCCAATCAAAACTTAATTTGCCTTAAAATGTATTTAAGGCTATGGAGATTGTCCTCCTTAGATTACAAATATCATTTATAAATTTACTATTCAATTACCAATAATAAATCATTAGCTAATGCTCATAAAAAATCTGAAAAGACCAATTCAGCACATTTTTTGTGCTGACTCTGCAGTAGCCACTAACTAACACAGTTTGTTTTCTGGATTGTTCTGTTATCAATAATATTGAAGCCAAAGAAATATCATTAACAAAAATAAAAATCATAGGGCCAGATCCTCAGCTGGTGTTAATTGGTGTGGCTCCCTGGAAGTCAGTGGAACTCTACCAGCTTAAATGAGATGAAGATTTGGCCTTATGATATTTTTAAATTTCCTTCAAAGCACAGAAAAGCATTAGTCTTTGATAAATGCAAAAGAACTATTGTGGAACTAAATGTTCTCAACCTATTACAATATGGCAAGCAGTAAAGACTCTGATCTTCCCATTGTAGGAGCACACACAAGGTTTATATTTCAATCCTGAAGAACCAAATCCACTCACAAGCAAACCTTTTAGTGTGTGGTTGTGTGGTGTATGAGGGAAAGACCTCACTGTATCATTTTTATATTCCTTTTTTCATGTTGTTAATTAGAAACATACTTGTATATAAACAGAAGTTATTTTTCTTTTTAAAGTATTTTAAAGTATTTTTAATCTTGATACAATACTGATTAGAATAAGGGGCATATACCTCTATAATTTCATCCCTTACCCATTTTGTCTTGTAATAAAAGAAGTGTAGAATATAAGAAAAGAGAGGAGGAGAAAAGTTTTCATTCTTCATACATCACTGTGGTCCCTTCTTTTCGTCAGTGAATTACATTAAACAGTAAACTATATCAGTTTTTCCCTATATAAGTTATTTCCTAAATTACCAAAGTAGCATAGATCTCTTCTAGTTACTCTGTTACAGGACATTATTGGAAAATAATTTGTATGCAAGGTCTAAATACCACTCTGTTTCAGTTCCTTATAACTTTTGCCAAACTTAAACTGTTCAAGCTGAGATTTTTGGTGAGGGTGTCTGCTTCAGGCTGAAATTTAGGGGGGGGGGGAATAGGGGGAGAGAATTTCAGCAAAAATGATTCAGCCATTTAAGAAAATGAGTTAGGGAAAATGTGTTTTGCCTATTTATAATAGAAATTTGTTACAGCTGTGTGTTGTGTAGCTCTAACACCTGATGCTTTGGAGCAGGGAGGTTGCATTGGTGACAGGGATGTGATTTTTGCTCTTTTGAAAATTCACTCAAACTCAACCAAACTAAACCTCTTCAAATCTCAGTTCCCACATGGTCAATAGAGCTGGCAGAAAAATTGTTTGAAGATTCCATCTGTTCTGAGCATTCACCTGTGTGACAAGTAGACTGCGTGTGTGCCATCTCCATGGAGTGACTGAGCTTCTCCACAGCAGCACTGCAGGGGTTGAGCAGGTCTTTTCCTGCAATAGCTCTTGTGGGCTTCTCGGTGCCTCTGTGAGGCCAGGTACGAGAAGGGAGAGTAAAGAAATTGCCTTTTATTCTCAGTTCTCCCTCTGCTGGCAGCCAGGCAACGTGGAGGAGTCCTGTGGGGGGAGGGGGGGGAAACAGTATGTGTTCATGTAATTAAAGACTGTATCATCATACATGAGCATAAGGGTTTTGAAGCAAGGTTGCTCAGGCAACGTTATTCTGGCATTTCCTAATTCTGAGTATTTGATTTTTGTGAACTTAACATTCTTTGAATGTAGGGCTTTTTTAAATTTAATATAAATATACTTGAATGTGAGACTAATTTCACACGCAAGTATACAGTTCAGTTCATTACACTCTTGGGGCTAAATTAGGTTACATTTGTTTTAAAACGTTCCAGGATGACCTGTAGTTTGGAATAAAGTATTGCCTTTAGGGCACTGCTCATCTTAAGGGGTGATGTGGTGCTGCATTGCCTCAGGGGAGCATGTATGCTACTTGACCTCTTTGTGAGTTGTGGCTTACTCTGCTTTGCTGCACCATTCCAGTGTAGGCCTAGTGCATTGGGGAGGTATGGGAGGAGGCAGAGAGGTCCCTACCCTCTTTATGCCACTGTGCCTCACTAGGGGGTAGGAACAGCAATTCTGTCTGGTCTTTAGACAGCACATGCAAGGTGGGAGGAAGAAGGGAGAAGACTTCTTTTGTCTTCCCTGCCCCCACTATATACATATGTAAGGTCCAGGCAGAATCTGGCCCTTAGATAATGTATAATGAAGAAATCATAACCCAGGTGAACAGGAGCTATAATATTCAATGTGAGTTAGGGACAGTGCTTAATCTGCAATGAAAGAGGTGCCAGGCCTCAAGAAATTAGGTGCTGGGGCTCAGCCAATTTTTTTACTTTCATAACTGATGCGGCAAACCCGGAGGTACCAGGGCTATGAACTGCCAAACCTGGAGGTGCTGCAGTTCAGCCCTGGCAAGCCTTGGCTCAAATCAAGCAATGGTTAGGGGGCAGAATTAGGCCCAAAGTGAACATAAGCAAACAGCTTTCTTCTGTGTTCTCTTGCTTAATTTCTTTGGTAATGTCACAGATGCTGGTGGTATCAAAATCTATTGCCATGGAAGCATGTGATAACACAAGCACCAGATTGTGGGATCCGTGAATAAATCAGGCAGCAGGAGGAAGGTCTAATATCAGAGAGAGCTGATTTTACACACATGCGCACACACACACACACACACGCCTGGGTAACTAACAGTGATAGAAAAGGGAAAAAAAATATTATGTCTTGATGAACTGTTTACTCCTGGGAGAATTCTGCACCAAGAAATTAAAAATTTTGCACACAATATTTTAAAATTCTGCAAAATTCTGCCCATTTTCTCAAAATAACACAGTATAATCATGTCAGTTTCAATTATTTTGGTAATTTATTTTAAAATACCTGTCAGCAACTATGTAGCAATACAGACAACAAAAAAGATTCAGGAAATGTTTTATGACCAATAGATTCCTTACTAGGCATATTAATACAAAACTCTGAGTAATGATTAATTTAAACTACAATACAGGAACGTATTTCCCAATGCGCATGTGCAGAATTCAGAAGCAGTGCAAAGGCCACCCCAAGCAAAAAAATTTTTGGCCGTCTCCCTCCTCTCCCCCCCCCCCCTTTTTTTGTGTGTGGCTTTTATACATGTTTGCACTTTGCAAAAAAAAAATTTTTGACTGTTTAAAATGAAAAAAAAATGAAAACAGAGAATTTGCAGCAAAACCAAAAAACTACGTTTCTGGTCTGTGAATACACTAACCACGAGCTATTAATTTGTTCCCCATTTTTCATTTTTTTTTTTTCTTCATACCGGATGGCATAAATCAACAATTTGACTCATTAAATGGATATTCAAATTTAGGATCTAGTTTTGAAGGACTTTTTTTTCACAATAATCATTAGCATTGCATCAGTTATTATTGTCGGCCATGTACTTGGATCTGATCCTATGTCAGTCTCTCCACCTTCCAATAATTGTTCTTCAGTTTTAGATTTGGATAACAGTTCTTCGTTTCTGGACTCTTCAGCTGAAGAAGTAAATCTTTGGATGGATTGTGATTGTTCGTCTTTATCAGTTAGCGAAGATAATCTTTGGTCAGATTGTTGTTCATCTTTATCAGTTGATAAAAATAATCTTTGGTTCTATTGGTCTTCATCAGTTGATGAATAATCACTTTCAATGCATTGCTTAGAGCTTTCTCCTTGATTGTCGACTTTTTAAAAATACTTATTTGAAGTACAAGAGAGTTTTTCTAAATCTTTTTGCTGTTTCTCTCTTTGTTGCCGATAGGCAGCACCGGAAAGTCGTTTTCGTTTTTGTCCCGGCATTTTAGCCCTATAACCACTGACGCGACACGGAAATTGGTGCGAATGGCGCCGATAGGACGGCACAGTACACACAAATAATTGTGATTCCTGATTTAATTAATCAATAACCGTTAACGTTTACACATTTACGCACATTCACATTGAGTGACCGTGTCACGATGTGACACGATATTTTTCATGTCACGCTCCTATCGCACTACTGGAGATTTTTTTGAACTTTCACATTATATATATATATATAATATATTTTGTACATTGGTGGATTTTTCTGGAAAAAAAGGATGGCCGGAATGCCGCCCCTGGAAATGTGCCACCCCAAGCACGTGCTTGCTTTGCTGGTGCCTAGAGCTGGTCCTGGCTGGGGGGACTCAGGGATAATGGAGGACCTGAGGGAGAGAGAAGTAATTGCTGGGAAGGAGTCTGGGTGTGAAATTGGAGGGTTGTTGGATGTGGGTGGGAGAAGTATGGAATGGGGTTTTTTGGACAGGGAGGGATTGTTAGGGATCCTCCACCATGCAGACCCTGACTGACTCTTAGCCATTCTCATTCAGTCACCCACTCCCGCCTGTCCCCATATGTCCCTGCACCCCCATTCAGCTGCACCCTCCCCCCCATGAGGCCCTGCACCCTCCCCCCCATGAGGCCCTGCACCCCCGCCTTCCTGTCCCCATGTGGCCCGGAACCCCCACTCAGCCCATGTCCATCCCCATGTGTCCCTGTACCCCCACTCCCATTCAGCCCCTGCCCAAGTCTGCCCCCCCCCCCCCCACAGAAGCCCCATGTGCCCCCACTGTCTGCGCGCAGGCACACACACACACACACACCCTCCCCCCATATGCCATGCCTCCTGACCTGGTCTCATGAGTAGAGCACTGTGAGGAAGGCAACTTCTTTTTTTCCCTGTCCACAGCTGGGGCTGGCCCAGGAGTGGCTGTTCTTTTCTGGCACCACATGCCCCTGGTGGGCAAAAGGTGTAACTGCAGCAACTTTCCTGCAGAATGTATTTTCTGCGGGGGAAAAAAATTCTGCATGACCCACGAATTCTGCACATGCGCAGTGGTGCAGAATTCCCCCAGGAGTGGCTATTGGAAGGAGAACAATGTGCGATCTGTACTAGTTTGCCAAAGTTTGGAAGTGGTTCTCTATCTATTGTAATGTACTTAAATGCCTCAGTTCAAGCTGTCATATAAATTATGTTTATTATACTTAATCCTCCAGGTGTTTTTTAATGTAATAGGTTGTCATAAAGAGGACGGTGATCAGTTTTGTTCTCTCCGAGGGTAGGACAAGAATAAGCAGTTTAGTTTACAACAAGGGAGATCTAGGTTGGATATTAGAAAAGCTTTCCAGCTATAAATTTAGTTAAGCACTGGAACTGCTTATCTAGGAGGTTGTGGAATCCCCATCATTGGAGGGTTTTAAGAACAGGTTAGACAAAACACCTCTCAAGGATGATTTAGGTAGACTCAATCCTGCCTCTTGTTGTTCCTTCCAACTCTACATGTCTATGATTCTGTGGATATAAATTGAAGAGCAGGATGAAGATTAGTTGTAGTCTATAGGTCAACAACATTCTCATCTCATCACATTTGTTTGGTTTATTTCCGTACAGGTTTATATTGGTGATAAGTGGTTTTTTTTTGGTTTTTTTGCTTTGACAGCCAATACTTCAGTGTTTTGCTATGGTAGAGTGAGTTAATCAGTGAGCTTTTACAATCATAAATAACTAATTTGCAATTACACACCTGGTGGGGGAGGAGGGGTGGAAAGTAATACAGATAGCGCTCTGAATAGAGGGTAGTGCAGAGCCCCACTAACCTTGGGAGGATCTTTAGGATGGATTGTGTCTGTGGATGTGTAATCCATCCATAGCTGTCTAGTGGGCAGGGAGAGTATGCACATTGCACCATTCCAAGTGGCCCTACCTGCCAGCCAACTCTGCAGGCTAGAGGGTCTGCATTGCCTCCCCACCTTGTTTGGGTAATATGCCTCCCTAGTGTCAGGGAAGGAGCATGCCTGTGACTTCAGTGACTGCAGTTGTCACTTGGGCTTATGTGGGAAGTGCTGGGAAAGAAAAGAGGGGAGGAAGTTATCTCTAGGCCAGGATCAATCAAGCCAATAATGTTTTGTGACAAGGATGGACAAAAAATGTTGCATTTGAGTTTGGCCTCCTAAAAGTTTTGACCTTTAAGGTTAAGGTTGCCTTTGCTTCAAATTTTAATATACCTTCTCTGTCTGTCTTTCTTTTTTAGCTGTAATGTTTTCTTCTTCCTCCACAAGATTTTAAGTATTGAGATTCTGAAGAACAAACGTGAAGGATGCCATCTGAGAGGTGCCTCAGGTATGGTACTTTAAAGCAGTGCAGGATGTCATTGTCATTTAGCATGGTGTTTACTGAAGCATTAGTCAGCATATGATGCATTAACAAAAGCATTCATTTAACACCTGGATCTCCAAATTATAACTTGGAAGAGATTGCTTTAAGTGTTGCCATTATCACGAACAACATGAAGCATGCATGAGACAGTAGTAATTTACTTGAACCCCACAATCCTCTTCAGTTCCCTGTTGTTTCTCATTCTTTACTGGCTACTTTACTTAAGGCAATAATTATTATTTAATTCATTTTGGGAATGTTTGCACAGAAGGTGCTATAAAAATATATTCATGCTATGGAATTTCTGCAGGACCTAACACCAGCCTGGTTCCCTGGAGGCTGCTCTATTTTATACCCACTGCCTATATCTCACTGGAACCAACTTGGCAGTGGTATCCCACGATACATCCTTTTCCTCTGCCATGACCCCAACACTGGAAGATTCCCTCACACATGGGGGATAATGAACTGCCTAGCTCTACACTGCTTATGGCCACTTTGCACTCGCAGAATGGTACAAAATGGCACAGTGTGCCTGTGAATCAATGCTCTCATGTTTATAACTTTTGGTTGAAACTGTCCATGATGAACATGAAGATGTACATACCATGCAACTATGTATGTATGTGGTTGTAATCAGAAAAATTACTAAAAGTTGACGGTGCGTTACAAATATTTGCTCCCTCTGATTACAACTCTGCTGAGTTTATGGACAAAATCAGTATTTTGTTCCTGTTAGAAATGGAAAGGGAGGATGCACATGACTGAACTGTCTTCTATTGTTCCTCAAGCATCAGTAACAGAATTGCTGGTTTCGCTTTGGTTCCGGGTTCCTTATTGTTGGTGCTGAAGAATGAACCTGAAAAAACAGTTGGATTTTTTTTTTTTCCAGTTATCAAGTTGTACTTACAGCACTGACTGCTTAAAATAAGAAATCTAGACTTGACTTAGTGAATTTGCTATGGAGTTATAGAAAGGAAATAAATGTAAAACAGCAAGAAATCGCATTTACAGCATTGTTTTTCTTGACAACTGTACTTTATTGTATATAAATAGGATTCCACAAGCAGAATAGTCAGAAATTATTATGCACTTATTTATTTGTTGTGAAACCGAATAAAGGATTAGCCCCTCAGCTGGTATAAATTCTCATATACACCTCTACCCCGATATAACACTGTCCTCGAGAGCCAAAAAATCTTACCGCGTTATAGGTGAAACCGCATTATATCGAACTTGCTTTGATCCGCTGGAGCGCGCAGCCCTGCCCCCCCGGAGCGCTGCTTTACCACGTTATATCCAAATTCGTGTTATATCGGGTCGCGTTATATCAGAGTAGAGGTGTAATTCACATGATTTAGCCCAGCAGAGGATCTGGCCAGTTGTATGTGGATTTTTTTTCTTTCTCTATTCCATGTATTTATTTATTTTTTTATATACATATGATGAGGTTGTCCTTTCAGTTTCCTGGAGTGGAGGAGACTTGGATCAGGCAGATTTAGGCAGCTTTAGGAAGCTCAGGGACTATCCGCTAAACCACATAGCTAAGGAAAAATGAGATGGAATCTCTTCTGGCTTGCACAGAATCAGCAGAATTCTTTACGAAGTACTAGTAGTAGAAACTGTTGGTGATAATGCATGAGCCAGACCATTTGGAGAGTTGGTTACATGAATGTTCAATATTCCTTTCTACTAATATATTAATTTAGGCCACTTTGGTTGTTTTTCAGTTACCCTGTGCGAAGATGATAAAGCCCTAAACCTTTGTACTCCTCTTACTTAACACTTGTATAAATCAGGACACTGAACCCAACAGTGGAGTAAAGGAGAAAAGAATCAGGGCCCTTGAGTTGTAAAACTAACACATTTTCTATCCTAAATAAGACTAAATTATGTGAAACTTTTCCTGTGCTAAACATACCACATACAAGCATCTCTGTCTGGGCACACGCTGTTTTATTTTTTTTTAAACCAGAAATGTTGATCAGCATTAATTACTGAGCCTTGGAGATGGGTCTTATATTTGTTGATTGAATCTCTTTGTTTCCTTCATTTGCAGTATTCAAGAAATGCTGACAGGTCAGAGGCTTTGCCAATCCAGTTCACATAATGATGCTGTCTTGGCAGCCCTGAACCAACAAAGAAGTGATGGTATACTCTGTGACATCACCCTCATTGCAGAAGAACAGAAATTCCATGCCCATAAGGCAGTACTTGCAGCATGCAGTGATTATTTCCGAGTAAGTTTAACTCCGCATTTTCCTTCCCTTATAAAATCAGAAAGAAATATGATGTAACTTCAAGAAAAAAATGGTTGCAGGTTCCATGCTGAGCAAGTTATAATTTAAATCTGAGTCTTTGAAAAGGATGAGATTTGTTTTTTGAAATGCACATACTGCACTTTAATTGCATATCACGCTATTAAAATATCCATAATTTTTGTAAGTGTGAATATTATTTGCAATTTTTTCTAATTAAGAGTATAATTTAGTTTTTGTCTTTAATATGGAGTCTGGACTTTTAAAGAACGTTCTTTTAACAGAGGTATAGGGGTTTGTGTCTGTGTAATTTCCTAGGTTTTAAAAAAAGCAAACTGAAAAAGTGGGAATTCCATTATGTGGCATCATATTAGAACATAAGAGCTACCATACTGGGTCAGTATGGCCCATGTTGCCCAGGATCCTGTCTCCGACAGTGGCCCGTAGCAGAGCTTCATGGAGGAGTGTAGAGAACAGGGCAATTATAGAGTGATCCACTCCTGTCTTCCATTCCTGGGTTCTGGTAGTCAGAGGTTTAGGGTTGCCCCGATCATGGGGTTGCATCCCTGAGGTCCATCAATGGCTATTAGCCAAGATACTATCTTCCATGAACTTATCTAATTCTTTTTTGAGGCCAGTTATACTTTTGGCCATTATAATTTCCCATGTCAGTGAGTTCCACAGGTGAGTTGTGTGAAAAAGTGCTTCCTCTTGTTTGTATTAAACTGCTGCCTATTAATTTCATTGGGTGACCCCTTTTTTGGTATTGTGGGCAATTGTGGATAACAACCCTCTATCCACTCTTTCCACACCATTCATACTTTTATATAGTGGCATTATGATATTTTGTGTCTTATTTTCTATCTCTTTGCTAATAATTCCTAACTTTTTTTTTTTTTTTTTTTTTTACTACTGTTATGCATTAAGGAGAGATTTTCATAGAACTATCCATGGTGACTCCAAGATCTTCTTTGTATGGTAACAGCTAATTTAGAACCCATCACTGTATATGTATAGTTAGTACAGGGATTGGCAACCTTTGGCATTCAGCCCAACAGGGTAAGCCCCCTGATGGGCTGGGCCGGTTTGCTTACCGGCCGCGTTGGCAGGTTCGGCCGATTGCGGCTCCCACTGGCTGCGGTCCCCCATCCCAGGCCAATGGGGGCTGCGGGAAGGGCAGCCAGCACATCCCTCGGCCCGTGCTGCTTCCCACAGCTCCCATTGGCCTGGGAGCTGCAGAACCTGTGGACGCGGTAGGTAAACAAACAGGGGGGCTTACCCTGGCGGGCCGCGTGCCAAAGGTTGCCGATCCCTGAGTTAGTATTTTTTCCAATGTGCATTACTTTGCACTTAGCAATGTTGAATTTCATCTGTCATTTTGTTGCCTGGTCTCACCCAGTTTTGTGAGATCCCTTAGAAACTCCTTGCAGTCTGCTTTGGACTTTAATATCTTGAATAATTTTGTGTCATCTGCAAACTTTGCCACTTCACTGTTCACTCCCTTTTCCAGATCATTAATGAGCATGTTGATGCCCACATGGAGCATCATGAAGGTTTGAACCTTTAGATCTACAGCAAAGACCTATGCCTCTTGTGCTAAAGGAGTAAATAATAGCCAGCGCCGGCTCCAGGGTTTTTGCCGCCCCAGGCAGCCAAAAACCAAAAACCAAAAAAAAAAAAAAAAAGCCGCGATCGTGATCTGCGGCCGCAATTCGGCGGGAGGTCCTTCGCTCCGAGCGGGAGTGAGGGACCCCCCGCTGAATTGCCGCCGAATACCTGGACATGCCGCCCCTCTCCCAAGTGGCCGCCCCAAGCACCTGCTTGTTAAGCTGGTGCCTGGAGCCGGCCCTGATAATAGCAATAGTAGGTTGTCATCTTCTATGAGGACCATCACTAAAGGGGGATGTGACACTTTATCAGCGGATTTCTCATATATTTGCTGACAGCAGTGGCATGCTGAGACTTGGGAAATCTTGAAGTTCCCTTCCAGCCTTTGGAGGGGAGTTTACACTACTGGACCACTTCTGCCTTGTTTGGATCACTTCTGCCCTGCCCCTCCAGCCTGTCCCTGTCTCTTTCCTTCCCTTGGCTCTTTGTCCCAGCACTATTCTTCTCACCTAGCTAGTCCCAGTCTCCTTGCCCAGAAAGTGCTAGTTTCAGCCCTTCAAACTCCCTGTCCCAGTCTTGTCACCATTCCCAGTCCTCTCTTCCCAGCTCCTCACCTGATCTCTCTCCTTTTCCCTATTGCCAGACACCCCATTCATGTTCCTCATACCCGCTGGCTCCCAGTCTCCCTTCTTATGCTCCATGCGCAATATTTGCATCCCCTCCTTCTCTGGCTTTTTTACCCAGTCTCTTTGCCCAGCCAGTTTGTTCTCCTCCAGTTGCTTGTCAGATTGCCCTTTCCTTGCCACACAGATTCCCAATCTCCTCACCCACTGCCAGACTGCAGTCCTAATCTACCCCAACCCCCACAGGGTCCATGTCCCCTGTTTACTCCCCCTAACCCTGCTGCAAATCCAGCTCTTGTCCACTCTTCATTCAAACCAAGCAGCTTCCTTTTCCGTGCTCCCTCTGCGTAGCTGGGGGCTCATTCAGAGCACAGTTGAGACAGGCTCCCTGCTCACAGTTCAGGTGGTCGCAGCCCGCATTTGCAGGAAAAATCCTGCTCAGCCCCAGGCTGCAGCATGCCCACTGTGGCTGGAATCTTCTGGGAATTTAGCTGTGAAGTTCTAGTAAGCCACTACTGAGCATGTGAACTGTGCTTCCACCCCCACCACCCAAACGCTCAAAACTTCACCACAGTGGGTGGATTTTTATGGGGATGACCCCTCTGCCAAATTTAAAGCCCATGCTCCAAAGCATTGGGGTACTAGAGCTTTTCACAGAAAACCTCACCAGAATTTTTTAACATGGCACAATAACATATCTTCCCCATCACTTGTTCTCAGAAACAGCTGAATGATTTTGGCTGAAACATTCCAAAAAATTTCAACTTGACATAGACACCCAGCATAGAAAATTTCAGCCCAAATGATGAAAGTTGGGTGAAATTCAAAGCAATTGAAAAACAGGTCTTTTTATTGGAAGTGTGCAACCTAAATTATAGGCATTGCTACCAGTCCCACCGTGTGTGTGTGTGAGACAGAGATTCTAAACTGTATCTATAGGTTTATTTTGAAATCTCATTAAGTAGTGAGTCACCTTGACACTATTCTGAGACTAAAGGAGTAATTGCTTTAAAAGTCTGTTTTCAGCAACAAAATACAGTTAAATTTTTAGCTATAGTAGTTGTAGCATTAAATGCCTTTACAGTGACCTTTTCATTCCATTAATGTAATTATATGTTTTTAACACCCACATATTACTAGCTATTCTGTATCCTTAATTGTCTAAACAGGATCTTCATCCTCCCCTGGAACTTGATAACTTTTTTGTTAATGTTGAGGTTTAACTTGCTATATACATATAAGGAATGCTGTCAACTTCAAACCAGTTACTTTCACTGCAATGACTACTAAATCAATTTAACTTCCAGTTTTTGAGTACATTTTCCCAATTTCTCTCCCTTATTGCTCCACACTTAACAGGAGAGAACACTTCTGCCAGATATATGTACTATTCTTAAGTGTGAGTTGCTGATCCTGCTATGTTGCCTCTTGCCCATATGCAGCCAGGACACCTGTTTCTCCTGTTCTTCCTGGTGCACAGAGGGGCTTGATAGGGTTGTCAACTTTCAAATTGCAGAAAACTGAACACCTCGCCCCACTCCTTCCCCGAGGCCGCGCCCCCTGCTCACTCCATCCCCCCTCACTCTGTCGCTCACTCTCCCCCACCCTCGCTCACTTTCACTAGACTGAGGCAGAGGGTTGGGGTGCAGGAGGAGATGAGAGCTCCGGCTGGGGGTGCAGGCTCTGGGGTGGGACTGGGGATGATGGGTTTGGGGTTCAGGAGGGAGCTCGGAGCTGGGTGTGTGGGAGGAGGCTCAGGTTTGGGGTAGGGGGGTTGGAGTGCAAGGGAGGGTGTGGGCTCCAGGTGGTGCCGACTCAGGCGACTCCCAAGAAGTGGCCAGCATATCCGGCTCCTAGGAGGAGGGGCAGCTCGGTGGCTCCATGCCTCCGAGCTACGGAGCTGGCACTCGGGGCAGCACCTGTGGGCAGGAGCAGTGCACAGAGCCCCCCTGGCTGCCCTTTCGCCTAGGAGCCGAATATGCCGGCCACTTCCCGGGAGCCACGCAGAGCCGGGTAGGGAGCCTGCCTGCGCCGCCAATTGGACTCTTAACAGCACATTCAGCAGTGCTAACCGCAGCTGTAAGGGTCCCTTTTTGACCAGGTGTTCCGGTAGAAAACCAGACACCTGCAGGGCCGGCTCCAGGCACCAGCTGAACAAGCAGGTGCTTGGGGCGGCCACTTGGGAGAGGGGCGGCACGTCCAGCTATTCGGCGGCAATTCGGCGGAGGGTCTCTCACTCCCGCTCGGAGCGAAGGACCTCCCGCCGAATTGCCGCCGCAGATCGCGATCGCGGCTTTTTTTTTTTTTTTTGCTGCCTGGGGCAGCAAAAACCATGGAGCCGGCGCTGGACACCTGGACATGGGGCTAGGTTGTTGGGGCACCTGTGTCTGATTTCAAGGAGTGACTGGAATGAAGAAAGGGGCACTTTTCCCCCTGCAGCGTGATTCTGCTGCTGACAACTGTCTTCCCCTGCCCCAGTCTGGTTGCCTCCTCCGTTTTTTCAGAGGGAATAGGTGCTGTCTCTTTCTTCTTATAGCCAGATGTATTGCCACAGCCTCTCCTGGTCCTATGGAATGGCTGTAGAGCTCTTTCTCCTCCCAGCCTGATTTTTATTACTCTCCTTCTGAGTGGCTTGAGGTTATGGAAGTATTTTCTCTTGCCTGCTGTCTGGTGCCCACAGTCTTGCAAGGGGGAGGTGATGAGGGGTACATCTTGTCGCCTCCTGTCCCAGCTGAATGGGCCTGGGGTAGGATGCATGCACCCGCTGCTGTTAAGTACTCCCCAGATACTTTAAAGGGATCCAGGAAGAAAAGATGGGGACATGCTGCCTCCCACTTCCATGCAGCTCCCATTGCTCCACAGCCTTATGAAGAAGTCCAGAGGATGGAGAATGGGGCTCCTGTTGATCCCCACTTCCACTTAGGTGTCTGCGGACTTAAGATTGGGGCTGCCCTTCTTTCCTAGTCATTTGTTACTCTCCCGCCCTTTGCAAGAGTTGTTGTGTGGTAGTCAACATGGCTTCCCCTCCCACCCAGCACACACTCTCTCTTCTCTCATTCCCCACCCTCCTCTAATGCCTGGCAACTCTCATGAAGAGTGGGCTGCAGCCTGCCTGCCTGCCCTGTGTTCTTTAGCAGTGTGACAAGAACAGCTCCTGTCTTACTTACTGATTGATTGACCTTGAGATTGGGGCACTGTGACTCACCCTGTTTCCAGTTGGGTTACTTGGTGTTTGGTGAATTGTCATTGCAAATTTTTGTCTTGCTACCCTATGAAAAAAAATAATTTTAAGATGGTTCAAATTATTAAAAGCTGCATACATCATTTCTATTGAAAAATACTGTGGGCGTGATTTAATGCAGCATTTAGTAATTTGATCTGCCTCAAAATTGTTATAATTTAGTGGGACACGTTGTCCACACTTTAAATATCTGCTGAAAAAATGTACCACTTCTTTGCTGAAAATCAACCAAACAATAGCTGCTATTAGTAGACAAAAACTTTGTTAGGAAATTGTGGGGTGAGAAGATTGACGTTGCATGGGGTGATAGTAAGTGAGGAAGGGAATAAATGCAGCATAGCCAAACCTAACCATCCAAACATAATGAATCAGCTTCACCCTAACTGTCCCACCAAATAAAAAATCATGAGATTAAATAAAATCATGATTTTAAGCCGAAGTGTTTACATTTTGGCTTCTGAGCCTTTAGGCTTCATTGGGTCATGTTTACAGGTTTTCTCTTCAACCCATGAGGGCTAGAAACTTAGCTTTCATTGCTTTAAAAAAGTGAGATTCTCATGTAATCACAGGACTCCAGGAGCTGGGGCTCTAAGAAGAATGACAAATACCATGAAACTCACAATAAAAGCCCATTGGGTACTTCTCATTTACATACTTTTTTTCTTTTGCTTGTTTTTGAATTTTATAAAAGGGGTAGTACAGTATCTTGAAAGTGGGGTGCATACTTTCTCTTATATCTGTATGAACTTTAGCTGGCTCCAGTGCTGAAAATGTGTAATCCTGTAAGTGTTTTCCTGCAGCAGAGAGTAAGATAAGGGGTGCCTTTCTTAAAAATAACTTTAGCATACCAATATCTGCTAGTAAACTTAGTCCTTATGAATTGAAATACCACAATCAATAGCTGAGAATTGCTTTTTTCACATAAGTGACTCTACTTTTTTACCTTGATTATGCTTCTTCACTGATCAAATTTTCCAATGATTTTGTCTATGGACTGATTTTTGATATTGCTTTTAGAATGACCGATCTGATAGATCCCTTCAATAACCCAGCCTTAATTATAGGGGTATCTTGTAGGCAACCGAAA
Organism: Platysternon megacephalum; assembly: GCA_003942145.1. Classification (NCBI taxonomy): domain Eukaryota; kingdom Metazoa; phylum Chordata; order Testudines; family Platysternidae; genus Platysternon; species Platysternon megacephalum. The sequence continues at coordinate 20,470,057 of QXTE01000011.1, read as the reverse complement.
TATGGGCATTGCTTATACTTTGCTTTATAGAATGTTCTTGCAATCTTTTTTTGGACAGCTATAGCCCCTCCATTGTTTGCAGCAGGCCTCTGAAATTGGTCAGGGAGAGAGCGGCCTGACTGTGACAGACTGACAATGTCCCGAATAAGCTTTAATGAATTAAGTTAAACCTTATTGAACTAGGTTTAATAACATTGGGGTCCATTGTATTAAAAATGCAATTGTTTGTGTTGAGGGATTGTGAATGTATGTTCATGGAAAATGTGAATAGGAGAACAGCAGGGGGTGGCTAGGCAAACTCATGCAGGTTCCAACATTTTCAGAGAAACCCCCCCCCCCCCCCTCCCCAAGAGACTGAATATACTGGTTCAAACTGGAGTCGCCAGGGGCCAACAGACAAAGAAAGGAAATAGCCTGGTTCTGAACTGACTCATGGCCTCTTTTCTGATCCACCAAATGGACAGGACTTCTGGTCCAAGGTGGGCCCCTAATCTTTAGGGAAGAGTTGGAAGGACTAATAGCCAATCAGAACTCTTATCAGAGTAAAGTGGGGGGGACCCTCTGGCAAACTTATTAGTACAAATGTAGGTTCTTTTATTGTATTTAATTTGTTTTCAGTGTAGTGCTTTTATCTTAAGAATAAAATAGGGTAGCATAAAAAGAGCTGTGCAGTATCTGTAACTGTGGGCAGTCAGATCATTAACAGTCTCTGAAAAGAAAGCAAGCAGGTATGCTTGGGAAGCCTGTGCCTGTTGGGAATAACGCAGTGGAGGCAGGGAACTGTGCAGTCTAGAAACACCCCAGTCGGAAGGGAATGAGATGCAGGTTTCCACTCATGAGAGGTAACAACTGGGGAGCAGGAAGCCTGAGAGTTGGTGGCCCTGGCTGGACCACTGAGGGGAAATACATGTGCCCTGAACTGTAACACAGGCTGCAAGCTGGACAGCAAGGATCTCATGCAGAAAAGTGCAGGGGTTGTTTGGGGCCAGGTGGACGACTGGCAATGCAAGGTGTGGGGCTGAGCAGGGGGAGTCAGGTGTGAGGGGCCAAAGTGTGGTGACCCCCCACTCTGTCCAGTGGGAAGGAGCCAGCTGCCTCCTGTGTGAGGGAGATCTGCACCTTCAGCCTGGGCAGCCTTGTGTGGGGTGGGGACATAATGGCTGGGAGCTAGCTGCTGCCTCTTAACTGGGGCCCTTGGAGCTGGGAGCTGCCCTACTGCTGGTGCCTGAGTGTTCGACTATTCCCATCCCGCAGGGTCTGTCACCAGGGCCCAGAGACCTTGGTAGCCCCAGGCCAGGGTCTGCCCCATCATCTAACACAGCTGCAGGAGGTTCGGGGGGTGGGGATGGCAGCAGTGGGGGGGGGCACTTGGGGGTTACACACACACACACACACAC